>VMDR010005323.1:0-52944 GCA_007922815.1 Macrotus californicus | reverse complement strand
ACACACAATATGGACAACTGATTTTTGACAAAAGATCAATTTCAACAAATGATATTAGAGCAATTGAACACTTATAGGTAAAACCATGACTCTTAAATTAAGCCTTATACAGAAATTCACTCCAAATAGATCACAGACTTAATGTAAAATGTAAAACTGTAGAACATTTTTTAAAAATAGGGAAAAATCTTTGGGATATAGAATTGGCCAAAAACACTATCCCTAAATAAGACATGATCATAATGAAACACTTTTACTCTGTAAGATCACCTACAAACTCACAGCATAACCAGGAATAATTTGTGGCAACAAAAGCACAAAAGGGGGTAAAGTTCTGAATTTGCAAAGCAGGATGGAGATCAGATGCATTTAAAGAAAAAGGACTACTGTATATATGAAACTTTCTTTTTCATAACCCTAATAGTAACTGCACACGAAAAACCCCAAATGGAGATATATAACTTTAAAGAAGAGGTAATCGAGGGAAAAAGTATGGAATACCACCAAACAAAAACAACAGACAGAAACACGAAGGAAAAGAACCAGTGGAGGCGTTGAGGTATCAGAAAACAAAACGTAAAATACCTATAGGAAATCCTCATACATCAATAGTTACCCTAAATGTAAATGAACTGAATTCACCAATAAAGAGGCACAGTGTAGCAGATTGGATCAAAAAATAAAACCCAACCATATGCTGTCTTCAGGAGACACATTCAGCTGCAAAGACAAAGATAGACTCACAGTGAAAGGGTGGAAAATGATTCTCCAAGAAAATAGGATCCACAGAAGAGCAGGTGTGGCCATACTTATACCTGACAAATAGATTTCAAGATAACAAAGGTAACAAGAGACAAAAATGGACATTTTACAATGGTAAAGGGGACACTACATCAGGAAGACATAGCACTTCTTGGTATATAGGCACCCAGTCAGGGAGCACCGAAATGTACTAAAGGGAGAAACTGACAAAACCACAATCATAGTAGGGGGCCTAAATACTCCATTGACAGCTATAGATAGGTCATTCAAACAGAAAATCAATAAAGAAATATCGGCCTTAGCCCTAGCTGGTGTGGCTCAGTGAATTGAGTGCAGGCCTGTGAATCATAGGGTTGCAGGTTCAATTCCCAGTCAGGGCACATGCCTGGGTTGTGGGCCAGGTCCCCAGTAGGGGGCATACAAGAGGCAACCACACATAGATGTTTCCCTCCCGGTCTTTCTTCCTCCTTTCCCCTCTCTAAAACTAATAAATATAATCTTAAAAAGAAAGAAATATCAGCATATCAGTCTTAAATGATACATTAGACCAAATGAGCACAACTGACATTTACAGAGCATTTCAGAACATTCCAGAACATCAAATTATACATTCTTCTCTGCTGCACATGGAACATTCTCAAGGATAGACCAGATGCTGGGTCACAAAACTAGCCTCAACAAATTTAAGAAGAATAAAATATACCAAACATACTCTCTGAACACAGTGCTCTGAAATTAGAAATCAACTGTGAAAACAAAGTAAAAACAAATCCCACAATTATGTGTAGATTAAACAACATACTACTAAAAAATCAAAGAAGAAATTAAAAGATGAGATCAAAAGATATAGAGACAAAGGAGAATGACTGACATATCAACACGTCTCAGGTGCAGTGAAAGCAGTAATAACAGGGAAGTTTATATCCTTACAAGCCTACCTCAAGTAAACCACCTAACACTGCCTCTTAAAGAACTAGAAAAAGAAGAAAGAAAGCAGCCCACGGTCCGCAGAAGAAAGGAAATAATAAAAATTAGAGCAGAATTGAATCAATAGAAAACAAAAACACTATACAAAAATTAATACAATAAAGACCTGGTTCTTTGAAAAGATTAATAAAATTGACAACCCCCCAGCTAGACTCACTAAGGAAAAAAGAGAAAAGACTCATGTAAACGATATCAGAAATGAAAGTTACCACAGACACCACAGAAATATAAAGGATCATACTAGAATACAATGAAAAATTATATGCCACCAAATTCAATAATCTAGAAGAAATATATGTTTCTAGAAATATATAACCTTCCTAGACTGAATCACAGAGGATTAGAAAATCTAAGTAGAGTGATCAACAGTGAAGAAATTGAAACAATCATCAAAAACCTCCAAAACAATAAACGTCCAGGACTAGATAGCTTTGTTAGTGAATTCTACCAAACAGTCAAAGAAGATTTGATACTTATCCTTCCCCAAGTCTTCCAAAAAACTGAAGAAGAGGCAATACCTCCTAACACACTGAAACCCAAAACCTGGCAAGAATAACACACACAAAAAAGAAACCCAAGACCAATGAACACAGATGCAAAAATCCTAAATAAACTAGCAAATTAAATACAAAAATACATTTTAAAAAATCAAGTGGGGTCATTCCAGGAGCACAAGGATAGTTCAGCATACACAAATCCATCAATGTAACACACCACATTAACAAAACAGGTTGAAAATCATATGATCTTATCAATAGATATAGAAAAAGCATTTGATAAGATATAACATCCGTTTATGATTAAAACAATCAATAAAATAGGTATGAAAAGAAAGTACCTCAACATAATAAAGGTCATTTATATTAAAAACCCTCAGCTAATATCATACTCAATGGATGAAAAACTGAAAACCTTTCCTCCAAAATCAGGAACAAGACAAGGATGTCCACTCTCACCACTATTACTTAACATAGAGCTGGAAGTCCTCGCCAGAGCAGTTAGGCGAGAGAAAGAAATAAAAGGGATCCAAATTAGGAAGGAAGAGTAAATGTGCCACGTTTTGCGGTTGACATGATTTTTTATATAGAAAACCCTAAAGACTCGGCCAAAAAAAACTATGAGAAATGATAAACAAATCCAGTAAAGTTATAAGATACAAAATCAGTGTACAAAAATCCACTGCTTTCCTGTATACTAACAATGAAATTTCAGAAAAAGAAATTAAAAAAATTCCTTTTGCAATTGCAACAAAAAGAATAAGATACCCAGGAATAACTTAACCCAGGATGGGAAGGACCTATATACTGAACACTACAAGGCATTATTAAAAGAGATTGAAAAAGACACAACAACATGGAAAGATATTATGTGTTTGTGGATTGGAAGAATCAACACAATTAAAATGCCCATATTATTCAAGGCAATATTCAGATTTAATGCAATCCCCATCAAAATCCCAATGACATTTATTAAAGAACTAGGACAAAAAATCATCAGATTTGTATGGAACCACAAAAGACCCCAAATGGCTAAAGCAACCTCAGAAAAAGAACAAATCTGAAAATATCGCACTATCTGACTTCAAATTAGACTCCCGAACAATGATAATCAAAAAAGCATTACATTGGCAGAAAGACAGACACCAGACAATGGAACAGAATTGAGAGCCCAGAAATAAAACCACGTGTATATGAGCAAATAATTTTTCACAAAGGAGCAAAACAATACAATGGAGAAGAGGAATCCTCTTCAATAAATGGTGCTGGGAAAACTGGAAAGCCACATGCAAAAGAATGAAACTAGACTACGGCTTGTCTCCGTGTGCACAGATTAATTCACAGTGGGTCAAAGAGCTAAAGAAAAGACCTGAAACAATAAATTACACAGAAGAAAACATAGGTACCAAACTTATGGACCTTGGTCTTAGAGAAAAGATTTTGTGAATTTGACCTCTAACGCAAGGGAAGTAAAGGCAAAAATAAATTAATGGGACGATATCTAACTAAAAAACTTCTGCACAACAAAAGAAGCCGACAACAAAGCAAAGGCAACCAACCTAATGGGAGAAGATATTTGCAAACAGCTCTGACAAGCGCTTACTGTTCAAAATATATAAAGAACTCACACAACTCAACGCCAAACAAATGGTCTTACATCTATACCATGGATACTAATTGGCAATAAAAAGGAACAAAGTATTTATATGCACAGAAACTTAAACAAATCTCCAGGAATTATGGCAGGCTAAAAAAAAAGCCAATCCCCAAAGGTTATATCCTGTATGAATCCATTTATATAACATTTCTCAAATGTCAAAATTATAGAAATGGAGAACAGATTAGTAGTTGTGGAGGAAGGGTCTGGTAATAAAAAGGCATCAGAAAGGATCCTTCTGGTGGTGGAAATGTTCTGTATCTTGACCATGTCGATGTCAATATTTGGGATATAATATTATACTCTAATTTTGCAACATTTTACCAGGAAACAGTAAGGGATATACAGGCTCTCTCTATTGTGTTTTCCAACTGAATGTGAATCTACAATGATTTCAAAATTAAAGTTGAGTTATGAAAAGTGGCAAATCACTTGGTTTGGCAGTTTCTAATGACATTAAAAATAAATTTATTCTATGACCTAGCCATTCTTCTCCTGTGTAATATCCAGGAGTAATGAGTGCATTTGTCCACAAAAAGATTTGTATAAGAATGTTCATAGTAGTTTTATTCTTAATAGCTGAAATTTGGAAATAACCCAAATGCCCATATGCAGGAGAATGGAATAAAAATTATGATATATTCCTGGGTGGTTCAGTTGGTTGGAGCATTGTCCTGTATACCGAAACATTGCGGGTTTGATTCCTGCTCAGGTCACACATCTAGGTGGTGGGTTTGATCCCTAGTTGGGGTGTGTACAGGAGGTAACCAATTAATGTTTCTGCTTCTGTTTCTCTCTCTCCCTCTTCCTCTCTCTCTCTCAAAAATACCTTATTATACTATACTCAACCTTCTTCTTGTGATGCTGTGAGATGATGCAGTGCCTCCGAGATGAGATGCAGGGGGCTGATGTAGACATTGTGACGTAGCATTAGGCTGCTATAAGAGTTACTTGAGGCCCTGGCCGGTGTATCTCAGTAGAATGAGCACAGACTGTGAACCACAGGGTCGCCAGTTCGATTCCCAGTCAGGGCACATGCCTGGGTTGTGGGCCAGGTCCCCAGTAGGTGCCATGTGAGAGGCAACCACACATTGATGTTTCTCTCCCTCTCTTTCTCCCTCCCTTCCTCTCTCTCTAAAAATAAATAAATAAATTCTTTAAAAAAAAAAAAGAGCACAAGCACTATGACACCATGACAGTCAAACTGATCACCAAGACAGCTCTGAGGGACTAGAGGTGAGCAGCATATACGGCGTGGATTTGCTGGACAGAGGGAGGGTTTGCGTTCAGGGTGAGACAGAGTGGGACAGCACAAGATTTCATCATGCTACTCAGAACAGTACACCATTTAAAACTTACGAATTGTTTATTTCTGGAATTTTTATTTAATATTTTTGGAGCGTGGTTGACTGTGGGTAACTGAAACCATAGATAAGGAGGGACTACTTGCTCACAAACTATGGATGAATCGCACAACCATTATGTTAAGCAATAGGAATCGGAAACAAAAGAATAAATACATAGTGCATGGTTCCATTCATATGAAGTTAAGAACAGGCAAACTCAATGATGGTGATAGAAGATAGAATTCTGTTTACTAGTGATGGGGGGATGGTATCAATTGGAAAGGAACTTGAAGGAAACTTCTGGAATGAAGGAAATGTGGTTATATAGATAAACACACAAAAGTTAAAACCTACTGAGCTCTATCCTTAAGGTTTATGCATTTACTATATGTTAATTATACCCTTTAATAAAAAAATCCCATTCATGGAGAGAAAAGACATGTCAGCCAGCCCCACTGTATAGACTTTATTTGGATCACCCGATGAGTATCCAAGGTGGACAGCAGGTGTACAGATAACTTACGTGTGAGTTCTTTCAATCAAAATGTGCTTATATACATTTTGCATATAGCACTTACAGATTGTATCTGCATAAATTATCCATCCTTTGTAACAAATTGAGGCAATGGGATTTCTTTTCTTTCAACTTTAATGTGCTCTCTGGTTTTCTCTGAGGACCTGATGTTATTTTATGAGGATGAGCCAGAGCCACCTTTACTGACAGTTCCTCCAGCCATTGTGTCGTCAACTACGTGGCTGTCAGAAGGGCAAGCAGACGCGTGTCACCTCTGGGATGCGGGTAAGTTGATTAGAGAGCAGGAAGTTCGCTCAGAAACGTGGATAAGGGACACTGGGCAGGAATGTTTTTCATTGGATTTTATTTTGTATAATATAGCAACGGCTTTCATTTAACTTTGATGATAAGGGACAGGTCTAGCATGGGCAAGTGCAACCCACATGACATTCTGTAATCTGATTTCACCATTTGTTTCCATCTGTTTTTTCTCTGTTTTTCTTTTTTTATTCTTTGGTTTCAACAATTATTAACTACAAGCCTTAAATCTTTTACAAATGGTTAAGAGCAGAAAAATTAATTTTAGTTCCTTTTCTCATTTATATTAACTTCTCTTTGATAAAGAGTTTAAATTAGGACATTTTTCAGAAGCGAGCATTGGATGAAAAAGCTAGATGCACGGTATCCTGCAGATTGGTTAATCGCTTCCTGAATAGTTAACATAGGAGAAAGGCGCAGGATAAAATTACACAAAGCTGGCCCCCAGTAAATCACTGTTAAATTCCAGCTGAGCTCTACTGCTACCCAGAGCTGATTGAGTCACTGTTGAGCCACTGTCCTCCACAAACTCTCAACTTTCAGTACATTCTTCCTCCTGGGCGTCTCAGAAAATAGGGTGAAAGATCCGCCAAGATGAGAGTGAACCTTTTCCTTAGAGCTTTTCACCCCCTCACGCATCTTGGCTCTTATACTCGCCCAGGCGACCCTCCCCGCATCCCAGAGGCGGCTCCTCCTGCTCTGGGTTTCATCCCCTCACCTCCGGACCACGTGCCTCACTCCCCCCTAAGCAGACCCCCAACGTCTAACATATGAAAACTGCCGCTTATGAGTAGATTTATTTGACAAGTTCATGTTCATATAGTTTTCTTATTAAGCCAGTTGCAAGAATTATGAGGAGATTTTAATGGAGACAAAAACAAGAAGCTGCCGGTCCTGGTGATATTTGTGGCACCAGGATGGCATTATTCACATGGATGATTAGCTAGAAGTGGTCACAGTTTTGCAGACAGCTTGCTTTGTATTCTTAGAATACATGTAGATGTAAACTGACCCAGATCCAGAGCCTTGAAACCAGAGTAGTAAGGAAACATTTTTGTATTCTAATAACCCCACCCCAACATTCTTTAATAGACTTTATTTTTAAGAGCAGTTTTAGGCTCACAGCAAAATTAAGCAGCGGGTACAGAGATTTCCTACACACTCCCTGCCTCCACACGAGCACAGCTTCCCCTACTCCGAACGCACCACCCTGGGCGGTGCCTGCACTGCAGTCAGTGAGCCTGTGACCCTATGTTAACGCTTCATTGTCACCCAAAGCCCATAGTTCGCATTCGGGTTCACTCTCGGTGTTGTATATTCTCTGGGTTTTGACAAGTGTGTGATGGCATGGGTCCACCACTGTAGTGTCGTGTAGAGGAGTTCGGCCCTAAAAACCCTCTTCTCCCTCCCCTTCCACCCCCCAGCAACCACTGATATTTTTCACTGTCTCCGTACTTCTGTCTTTTCCAGAAAGTCATAGAGTTGGCATCGTGCAGTACGTAGGCACGTATGCTTTACGTTTACTCCATGTCCTTTTGTGGCTTGATAGCCCATTTCTTTTCTTTCTGGTGAATAGGATTTACTAGGGTATTAGCCATTTACCTACTGAAGACCATTGTGGCTGTGTCCAAGTTTTGGCAATTATAAATAAAGCTGCTATAAATACCCATGTGCGGGCTGTGTGGACATGTTTCCCTTTGCCAGTGTTTTCGAGTATAAGTGAGTACCAATGGCAGCCCTTAGAGAAAAAATGTCACAAAACATGTCGCACAAGGGATGATTCCACCATTTTTCTTGGGTAGGACTCATTTTAATTGGAGGAGCTTTTCCTACTTCTAAGTCTGTCTTTTCTCAATTCTTTCCTTTACACTGAGCTCAGAGAGCTCTTTCTCAAATGCAGATCTTACTGTTTCACTTCCCATCTTACGAACTTTCAACGGCTCTCCACTGCCAATGGGATGTCTCATTTGTTTTTCGTGCTTGTCACACGAGACTTTTCATGGCCTGGTCCCAGCCAGCCTTTTTGGCCTCCTCACCCAGGAGCTGGCAGCGTTCACGGTGCTCTGTGGCATCGCATTGCTCGTGCCGTGCGGTTTCTTCTTCTCAGAGTGTCTCTATCTCAGTCTCTCCAGCCGTGTCACACACGGCTCTAACACTCCGAGGCGTGAAATAACCATTTATTCTGCCCATAGACTCTCTGGGTCAGGACTGAGGACAGGGCACAGTGGGGACGACTTGTCTCTGCTCCATGACACATGTTGGGGCCTCAGCCCGAAGACTACGAAGCCTGGGCCTGAAGCATCTGAGGCCCAATCCCTCAGGGATCTGGGAGTTGAAGCACCATCGCCTGGGGCCTCGGTTTCTCCCCACGTGGGCTAGTGTTTTGGGTTCTGTCACAGCACACTGCAGGCGACTGCGTCCCAAGGGTGAGCATCCTGTGAAAAAAAGGACCAGGCAGAAGCCGGATGACCTGGAAAGTCGCGCTGCGACGCTCCTTCTCGTTCAGTTCATCAAGGCGATTACAAAGGCTCGCCCCAGTTTGGGGGCCAGGAACGTGGACTCCCGCCTCTTCACCAACAAGTGGCAATGCCGTTTGTGCCTGTAGACTCATCTTTGAAAAATACCGTCTGCCACAGCCCACCAGCTCATCAGGGATGCTTGATAGTGTCCTGTCCGGCCGGCGAGGCCCGGCTCAAATGTCCCCTACTCCGAAGTCTTTCTGTGCACGGGTTTTCTCCTTTCACTGTGTGCCCATAGGACTTGGCCCTACCCCTAGTGTGGAATTCATGGCTTTGGTTCATAATTATTGTATAAGTTTTATTTATTTTTAATTCACGTAAGGTAATAAGTAAACATACTCTTATTTTTAAAAACTCAAACAATAAGAGCTAAAATCCCCCTCGACTGTTCCTTATACTTGACCCAGGGCCCAGAGGTAACTTTTATTATTAATTTGTCAGTTACTCTCCAGACCTTTCTCTGTGCATTCATGTACGTAGATGTATGTTTAGAAGTATGTAGAAATGACTTTATATTCTTTTAGAATGTTTTTCTGTATTTTTATGAAAGTTTTTTAACAATATCACTTGACAATCCTTCAGTGAATGTCAATATTTAGAGATTTACCTATATTTTTTTAACTCTTGCATTGTCTGGATATTCTAGTTTATTTCCCCGCTGATAAACACGTTGGTGTTTTATATTTTTCACTATTACAAATAATGTTTCAGTGAATATCTTTGTGCATATGTATGCGTGTTTCTTCAGGGTAGATTCTTATAAATGGAATCCCTGGGTCAGAGTGGATGCCCGTTTTCATTTTAATTAATATCAATACCAGTTTACACTGGCTTGCATTGCAGTATAGGAGAGCGCTGCTCACACCTACCAGCACTTGATATTTTTCAAGTTTAAGTCTTTATCTCTTGGATAAAGGTTACATTGCATAGTAGATGTAATGTACATTTTTTCCACCGTTCATTGTACGTTTCTACTTCCTCTTCTGTGGATTGCCTGTTTATATCATCGACCTATTCTTCCTTTGGATTGTGTGTTGTTGTTTATTTAAATTGATTTTGTAGCATTTTTGTATAGGTGTTACTAACCCTTTCTGTTACTTATGTTGCAAATGTCATCTTACAGGCCATCTTTAAACTTCCTTTATAGAAATTTTTTTTGTTTTGTTGGTGTCTTTATAGAAGTTTTGTGTTTCATATGGTCATATTTTTTACATATAATTATATTTATCCCTCATTTTCTTCTGAGGATTGGTATCGCATGTGTTTTTAAGAAGGCCTCTTCTACACCCGACTCATAGTGCATGGTCACCCATATTTAATTTTAATTGTTTGAGTCCTTTAGCCCACCTGGATTTAAAGCATTTGTGAATGTTTTTAGATAGGGCAGCGGGCATCCAGTTGTTTCAAAACCATTTATTGACTAGTTCATTTTTCTCTTCTGTTTTTAAATGAGTCTTTAACCTGTGCTAAGTGGTATCCGTTTAACAACTCTATCGTGCTCCATTGATCCACTTTTCTATTCCTGGTCTATTTAATTTTTTGTAACTATTATAATAATATGCCATAGTATAAATGTATCCTATTTTATTTAACCAGTATTATGTTAATGGTTACTGAAGTTATTTCTAGGTTTTTACCATATAGATAATGATAAAATGACAGCTTTCTTCTCTGTCAAATTAAGTAGGCTTTTTATTTATATGTTTCCATAATTTGAAGCAGATTCTAAAATAAATTACTCTGAATTTCTTTTGGTAAATTCTGTCCATCTCACTAACTTAGCCTGTCAACAGATGGTTCTAATTTCCATGTTATAATTTTGGTAACTTCAGCCCAAGGCAAAAATAAAGTAGGAAAGTCACGTGGGCACAGATCCTCAGCCCTCCTCTCGGACCTGCCTTCCCCTGCTCAGACTCACCAGGATCGCTGCTCACACTCTGGCTCCGGCTGTGGGAGCGCTTGCACCCTGCCCAGCACTTGACCTTTGCGTCCCTGACCCCCTTCCTTCCCTCCCCCTCTGAGCGACAACACTCTTGAATTTTGTGCTCAGCTTTTCTTTATAGTTTTACTACATGTGTTTATACTGAACAATAAATACATTACAGGCTTTCAAACCTTTTCTAGAGTCCTTTGGAATTTATTTTTCTGTGATCTCTGATCACTCAGTGATCCGTTCTTAAGATTCCCCTGTGTGTACACGGTTGTCATTGTTTTCACAGCTGTGTAGTACAGTGTTTCGTTGTGGACACAGAGAAGAAGGTAGTCACGCATTCTGCTCTAGAACACTGTCCCCCGCGTGGTGTCTCAGGTTTTCTTGTATTGTAAGCAGTGCTGTCCGTGAACTTGTCTACATGAGGCTCCTGGTTACCACAGACAAGAGCTCACTAGGGCCTATATTTCAGAGTGAAACTGCTGATGATCCAATATGAACATCTTTAAATTTACCAGATAATGCCAAATGGTTTTCCAAAGTTTTGGTTGCTTCTTGTCCTTACCAACCCTTTATATTGTCATTTTTGAAGAAAAAAAAATCACCAATCTGATGGGTGAGGATTGGTATCTCGTTTATTTTAAAACATATTTTATAATAATTAGATTAAACATAATTTCCAATGTGTGTGGCGCATTCATATTTCCTCAGCTGTGAAATGTCTGTTCGTGTCTATTGGCGATTTCTCTGTTCGGTTGCTTGTCTCTTCTTAATTGACCAGTAGGAAGTCTGTCTGCTCACGTTCCATGTTTTAGGTTTGTTTTTCCAGTCCATGACTTCTCTTTTCACTTCATCACGGGCTCGTGAACGACAGAAGTTCTCAGTTTTAATGAGGTAGAATTTTATTCCTGTGGTTTGTACTTTCTGTATCTTGTTATTTTCAAAAATTCTTCATCGTCTCAAGACTACAATGATATGTCTACGTGAGTGAAAATTGTTATAGGTTTGCTTTCCGCAATTAAAAGTTGAATGCAGCTGGGATGGGCTTTGCATACGGTGGAAGCGGAGTCTAATTTGACTTCTAAATGGATATCCAGCTGTCCCAGCGACCCTTGATTGAAAAGTCTGTGCTTCCCCCGCCATTTGCACCCCAGAGCAGGTTTATACATATGCATGGGTTCACTTCTGAGCTCTCTGTTCTGTAAGTTGTGCGATCGGCTCTACCTTTGTAGTAACTCTTGATGACTTCTCCTTCATCGGGAGTGTTTCGTTTATTTTTTACTTTTTGCTTTCCTACAAAAGAAGTTTGTCAAGTTTCTTGAAAAAGAAAAACCTGTTACAGATTTGATTGGCTCTGTCAATCCTCAAATTAATCTGGAGCAGTGACATTTTTACAATATCAAATTATTCTATTCATGTAAGTCTTCTTTAATGTAGTGTATTTTATCGTTTTCTCCACACAAGTCTTGTATATCTTTTGGTAGATTTAGTCCTAGGTACTCTATGTATCTTCGTGCTACTGTAAAAAGTACCATTCAATAAATTGTGGTTTCTAGCAGTTGATGGTGACAATGAATGAAATTAATTTTTGTATATTAATTATATAACTAGTAACCTTGCTCAATTAACTCTTCCCAATTATTCTAACTTATTTATAGATTCTTCTGGGTTTCTTATGTTGGAAATCATGTCATCTGTGAATGATGGCAGATTGGTCTCTTTGTTACTACACCCTGTACTGTGTTTCTTTCCCTCACCAGGTAGGTAGAACCTCTCAGACAGAGCAGAATTACAAGTGTGATCGTGGGCTTCCTCCACTTAGTCTGTATCTTAAAGAAAATGATTGCACCATTTGCCATCAAAACAGGTTTATTGTATGTATTTCTGTAAATCTCTTCCTAGTTTAACACTTTTATCATGAATGTGTGTTTAATTTCTCCATTTTTAGCATCTACATTAATGGTTATAGGTGTTTCTTCTTTGAGCTGTTAATTTTGTAAAACAACCTTGAATTCCTGGAATAAACCCAATTTGGCCATGATTTATGATTTTTTATATGTATTGCTGAGTTTGAGTTGCTAATGTTTTGTTTAGGAGTTTTGCATCTATATAAGCAAAATTCTCCAGAATAGCCTTTTCTCACATTCTTCTTGTCATGTTTTGACACTGGAGTTTTGCAAGATTCACAAAAAGAGCTGGAAAGTATTTTTTGAATTCTCTGGAATAGTGTGGGTAGGGCTGTTCGTGAGAAGATGGGAAAATAGACAAAGTGCTCTGTAAGTTCACTGATGGTGGTGCTGGCAGGAGGGCTACAGGCAGGAAGGCAGCTCTGCGCCCTTCATAATGGAGGGGTCCGATATAATCAACCCGATAGCAGCTACCTGGCTGTTTGCCCTGGAAAATGGTGCCGTGCTAAGGGATGTAACATTAACCTCTACTTCTGGCAGGCTGGACATCAGCAGTTGTGGTAGCCAGGTCACCTTGATGAGGGGAAGTTCATGTTGTCATGCCCATGCATGACCTCCATCCCTGGAACATGGCCACATCCATCGAACAACCACTGGAGTGACTAGGGAATGAGGGCGACTGATGGCCATTAAACAGAGCATCTTCCACAGTGAATGTCCCCTTGTAGGCCTTTATATAGGACATGAACACCTTCACATAGTGTGTACATGTACTCTGCGAGGTCCATCCACATATTTCTTTGTCACCGGCCTTCCAATCTTGTTCTTTGCAAGTCCCTGAGTGCACCCATCAGCCACTATCTACGAGTTGCATCTCACCTTCCATATGAAGTCTGCATCCAGATGTACTGTTTGCAGTTCTACGTTGGAGGATTTTCCTACTGTCTTTCAGGGGCAGTTCTTTTTTAAAAAATATTTTATTGATTATGCTATTACAGTTGTCTCATTTTTTTCCTCCCCTTAATCCCCCTCTGCCGTGCACTCCCCTCCCTCCAGGATCCGCCCCCCACCCTTAGTTCATGTCCATGGGTCGTACATGTAAGTTCTTTGGCTTCTCCATTTCCTATACTATTCTTAACCTCTCCTGTCTATTTTGTGCCTACCAATTATGTTTCTTATTCCTTGTACTTTTTCCCCCATTTTCCCCCTCCCCACTGATAACCCTCCATGTGATCTCCATTTCTGTGATTCTGTTCCTGTTCTAGTTGTTTGCTTAGTTTTTGGTTTTGGTTTTTAGGTTCAGTTGTTAATACTTGTGACTTTATTGTCATTTTGCTGTTTGTAGTTTTGATCTTCTTTTTCTTTGATAAGTCCCTTCAACATTTCATATAATAAGGGCTTGGTGATGATGAACTCCTTTAACTTGACTTTATCTGGGAAGCACTTTCTCTGCCCTTCCATTCTAAGTGATAGCTTTGCTGGATAGCGTAATCTTGGATGCAGGTCCTTGCCTTTCATGATTTGAATACTTCTTTCCAGCCCCTTCTTGCCTACAAGGTTTCTTTTGAGAAATCAGCTGATAGCCTTATGGGAACTCCTTTGTAGGCTACTGTCTCCTTTTCTCTTGCTGCTTTTAAGATTCTCTTCTTATCTTTAATCTTGGGTAATTTAATTATGACTTGCCTTGGCGTGTTTCTTCTTGGATCTAACTTATTTGGGACCCTCTGAGCTTCCTGGACTTGTATGTCTAGTTCTTTTGCCAGATTGGGGAAGTTTTCCTTCATTATTTGTTCAATTTCTTGCTTTTCCACTTCTCCTTCTGGAACTCAGGGCCACTTCTGAGTAGGGCTATAATTAATCAGTTATCCATTCTGGCTAGTGCTGACATGCCTTTGCAGATTCATAGGTAAACCAAGCCTGTACTTTTTCCTCTTTACAGTCAGTTCTTCAGGGAGCTATAGGTGTAGGTTGAGGGGGAGGCAGCAAAAGAGTGGGAACAGGTTCCAGGGAGTCTGAGCCACTGCTTGTATGGTTTACGTGGATCTTCTAGATTGGCTCGATCTGGTCTCATCTATGTCATTTTGACTTTACAATGGAAAGCTGCTGTTCTTGTCCAATTTTATGTTCTGTGGCCCAGATAATACCCTTTACATCATAGCTACATAGTTCTTCAGTGTCCTTTGGGGTTGACAAAAGAAGACATGGCCTTACTCCAGAGCCCCAGAGGCCAGCTTTGTGATTTTGCTACTGGGGCTCATGACAGGCTGCATTTAGCGTCAATTTCTGCCTAAGGCACTTGCACTGGTTCTGGGTTACACTGCCAGGCAGTGGCCTGTGCCTGCTGCAGAACCTTTCCTGGCTTTGATGTGCACTCAAAGCTGAGTGGTCAGAGCAAAACACCCAGATGTGATATACATTGCCTCTAATATATAAAAAGGCCGTGATTACTTTGAGTTTTTCTTTGTTGGGCAGTTTGAGGTACAAAAACTTATCTCTCACTTTAAAAGGAAATATCCCGACATACTCCAGACCTCTGTATAAACATTGCACAGGAGTGGCACGCCCTTGAACTTTCCCCAGGACTTATCGTCCACCTTCTGCATGTAGGTAGCCCAAGAGTGCTTGCTGCTCCCTGTTTAATAAGTCTAGTTAGCCTTGTATCATCCATGTAATGGACCAGTATCATGTTCTGTGCACATCCATGTAATGGACAGTGTCCTGTTCTGTGTACATCCATGTAATGGACCAGTGTCAATGACCAGGGGCAGCAAGACAGTCGAGGTTTCTCTCTCAATAAACCAGAGCTGACATAGCTGTGAGGCAAGACAGTAAAGGCAACACAGTTAGACTGCGTCCCAGCCACGTGAAGGCTGACTGATTCTAATTACCGCTATTAATAGAGACTTGAAAATCACTTCTAGGCTGAGAGCTGTACACTAGATGCCAGGAGCTGTGTTGATTTGCTCTAGTAAGGGTACCACAGCTGGAGCTACAGCTATGATTGGCATCACCGCCCGATTATGTTTGTGATCGTCTACAGTCATTCTCCACAGCCCATCTGGCTTTTCAGAAAAACAGGTGGGCTAGGAATGTGATAAGAATCGAGTCTTTGATGGTAGCAGTAATCTCTGCTCTTTCCCCTGAAGGATTTTTGGGGAAGTGCGGGGGTGTAATTCTAGGTGCTTCTATCTGGTCCTTCTAACCATCATAGCCTGAACTCCCTGGCCCTGGAACTGATGTGGGGATTCTGCCAGTCGCTAAGTGTATCTATTCCCATCACAGGTTCTGAGACCATGGAAATGACTAGAGTTAGGTCTGTGGTTTTCCTGGGCTCATTGTGAGGTGGCACCAAGGCCATGACTTCATGTGTCATCCGATTTCAATAAATCTCTACTCAGTAGACTATAGTAGAGTTGTTGGCTCTCCAGAGATTAGTATCAGTTAAGAGCCAGCATCTAACATGACCTGGAAATTCTGTGTATTTCCCTTTCCAAGTATAGTTGTTGTAAATGGCTTCAGGTACCTCTCAGGAAGGCTTAGGGGGAGATGTATTATATATGTCTGTGGTGGCATTTCAGGATTCTTCCTCAAACGGAGCTGACCTTCCTCTCAATCAAGAGACTCTGGCTCTGTGAACCAGCGTGGGTTTAGGGACTGGGTAAGAGGCCACGAGCCCCACTATGATGACACTAGTTAAGTCTTCCACCTCTGAATGTCAAGTAGTACTCAGTAGGCTGCTCATCTATTTCCTGTAAGTCTTGTGATTCATTAACCATTACCATACATCCCTGAAAATTTTTTAAAAATCTGATATCTTTGCCTCCCTGTGGCTTACCATGGTCATTGGGCCTAGCCTGTCTCCAAGAGTTAAGCACTACCATCTGGCTTCTCCCACTCCAGGATGCCACTATTTCTATTAAGATCAGGGGACCTAATTCCACTGCATCATCCCTGTGGTCCTCTTCAGCCTATAGATGACAACCACCACAAACCTCTTCGGTGGTGCTGGCACCCCATCACTGTACATTTTTTGATGCCTTGATGAAAGGAGTGTCCTCTAGGGCAATTAGAAGGGGGCCGGGCATGTTGTACATAACAGATTCACCCCCAGTCCCATCTCAGGAGCCTTTAAGCCAGAGAAGTGCCTTTTGACCTGAAGGCCACCCCTGAGTCCTGTACACCTGGTGCTCTCTCCCTCTCTCAACCCTGCCTTTCTCTCCCTGCCCTCTTTTTCAGGTCCTTCTGGTATGTCATGGTCTAGGGAGGCTTTCCTGAACATTTTAGTAAAAACTGACCCCCCGCATCCCACCATTGGCACTCCCTACCCCTCTTCTCTGCTTTATTTTCTTTGTAGCTTGTACCGTCACCTAACATACGAGCCTATTGATTTAGTAAGCAAATGGTCCCGGAGTTCCTTAGAACACCCACAGGTACCAGAGTGGACCTGCCATTAGCCCAGCACTGACTCTGGGCACTTCGAGGTACAGGCAGTGCTTTCCTGGCGGCTGCATATGACTTTTATACGTTGCTCATGAATGGGGAGCTTTGCACTAACGTCTTCTGCTTCGAGGGCAGCTGCTGCATGCTTTCACATTGCCCTGAGTAGCCTTTATGTCAACCGCCAGAGCACTGCAAAGCCTCTTTCAAATTGTAGAACTGATCACAGAACTCAGAGATGTCATCAGTAGAGTAACTGTGTATTATATGGTTGGTATTAAGAAAGCCAATTAAAACCTTTCTTAACTGAATTTTTCCTGCTTTTTACTTCAAAACTATGGGAAACGTGACCTATGCACAAAAAACAGACATAGATAAAGCTGTTACAGGCTTACACTGAGATGAATGAATAGAACAAAGTCACAGTAATTTGCCGAGCTCCGTTAAATGGCTAGAAGATTGGAAGAACGGACGGTAATTACATTTAAAGATGCCACCTCTTACTTGTCATGCAGTGCCCAACTTGTTTCATCATTGTGACAGTGAAAAGAAAGATTGAGAGATGCTGATTTTTAAATTATTCATGAATTTTAGGTCAAGAAGCCATGCAACATAAATCCTTCCCTACATTGCTAACAAGTGTATATTATAAAAAGCCATGTAACCCTTCTGACATTTCGAATTAAGAGAATCAAGCTTAATCTAAACTAAGGTGACAGGTTCTTTGTCAAAATGACTGTGATTTCTCAGGTGTGTAAGCCCCGAGATGGCTTTATTTGCGTAAAACAAATGGCTGTATATCTGTTTCCAAGAGAGTAAATTATGCATCCTGCAAAAATTTACTGATGCCTGTTATGTGCCAGGCACCGTGCTATCGGCTAGGTACCCCACGATGAACCAGACACCTGCCCTTCTGTAGCTCCCAGACATCTAATCAGACCTGATGGGATCTAACTGGACACATGAGGTAAGGGGGAGGATCCAGGAGGGCACAGGAAGGCACCTAACCCCGATTCAGATGGCAGGGGAGGCTTTCTGGAGAAGTGACATACAAACCAGAATCTGACGGGTAGGTCATGCTAAATGGTCAGCACATGCCCTGCCTGCTGGGTGTAGTTTTGAGCATTTTACCTCATTTAATCTTTGCAACAGTCTCATGATATAAACGAGGAGAATGTACATGGTTTAAATAACTTGTCCGAGGTGACAGAGCTAGGAAGTGGCAAAGTCGGGGTTTAGATCGAAAGAGTCCCACCCCGGTGCCTCTGCCAATGTGTCTCAAATCTACTGACTGTGACCCGGTCAGAGAAGCCGTCTTCCCTGGGGCACACGCTCGCTCACATGTGCCCGCAGCAGGCCGGAGCACTCTGGGCTGTTCTCCTTTATTCCAGACTGCTGCACTTCTGAAAAAATGTTGAATGTCAGCCACAAAACTGGTTTCACAACCCACTAAAGGGTGACGACCCACACTTTGAAAAACAGTTCACTCCACTACTTTCTCTATGCCACAGAATGAGCTAGGCCAAGTGAGGAGCAAAGAGAGTGTCTTGGGCAGAGCGAACAGTGTGTGAGGAGGCCAGGCGGTGGCAGGCGTTTGATGGGCTAGACCCGAGGGCAGTTCAGCGGGGCCTCGGGGCTACATGGACAGCAGGAGGGTGCCAGACGAGGCCGTGCCAGTGAAGGTGACCATAGAATCTGTGGTCCAAACCAAGACATTTTCGAAGTGAAAGGGGGAACACTCCATGGCTCTGCCAGGATAACAGATGCAAACATGGAGCTTCCCGGGCAGAGCGGCGTGACTGTGGTCTGGACCCCTCAAACTCACCTGTTGAAAACCCCACACCCATGGGGATGGCATTAGGAGGCAGGACCTTTGGGAGGTGACGAGGTCATGGGGAAGGAACCCTCATGAATGGAATCGGTGGTTTATAAAAAGAGACCCCAAGAGCTCCCTAGCCCCTCCCACCATGGGAGTACATAGTAAGAAGTCAGCAGTCGGCTGCCGGGAAGAAGGCCTTCCCCAGAACCCGACTATTGCCGTCGCCCTGATCTTGGACTTAACCTCCAAACTGTGAGAAATCAATTCTTGTTTATAAGCTGCCCAGTCTGCACTATTTTGTTACAGCAGCCCTCACAGACTAAGACAGACGTGTGCATGCCCCGTCTCTCTAACACCTGTTACTTCTTATCTCTCTGATCACAGCCATTCTGTCAGGTGCCAGGTGCTATCTCACTGGGTTTCGGTCTGCATTTCCCTGATGATTAGTGATGTCGAGCGCCTTTGCTTATACCTGTTGGCCATCTTTTGTCTTCTTTGGAAAAATGTCTATTTGGGTCCTCGGCCCATTTTTAAAATCAGACTGTTTGGGTTTTTGTTACTGACTTGTATGAGCTCTTTATATATTTTGGATATTAACCCTTTTCAGATCTGGTTTGCAAATGTTCTCCCATTCAGTAGGTTGCTGTTTTATTTTGTTGATGGTTTCCTTTGCTGGAGAAGATTTCTAGTTTGATGTAGTCCCAGTTGTTTATTTTTGCTTTTATTGTCTTTGATTCTGGTGTAAAATCCAAAAAATCATCACCAAAACCAATGTCACAGAGCTTGCTGCTTGTCTTCTTCTCGGACCTTTATGACTTCCAGTCTTAAGTTCAAATCTTCGGTCCATTTTAAATTAATTTCTGTGTGTGGTGTAAGACAGGGGTCCAGTCTCATTCTTTTGCATGTGGCTGTCCGGTTTTCCCACCACCAGTTATTAAAGAGACCATCCTTTCTGCGGTGTATTACTCTTGTCTGCTTTGCGGTGAATGAGTTGACCTTAGAGGCCTGGGTTGATTTCTGGGCTCTCCACTGACTAGACTATGATTTTTTTGTTATGTAAATTAACCTATTTGTTATAGTCCAGCAAGGTTTCAAATGGCAGAGCTTCCCACTGATCTTTCAGTTCCTTTGGTCTCCTGATGACAGATGTGACCGTGACAGCAGAGGCAGTGCTTGCTGTAGGTCCAGGCACCACCGGCCACTGTCTCCACTCAGGAACACAATGCCAGGTCCCACGCCTGGCTCTTTGTCTTGGTTTTGCCACAGAAAGAGCAAGTCTACTTGCCGCTGGCTGACTTCTATTTCCTTCCCTGCTATCCTGAGGCAGGCGCCTTGACGGGTCCCACATTTACCAACAATTCCGACCTTGGCCCTTGTGCTGCAGACTAGGTGCTAGACTATGGCTTTTTTTTTTTGAGAGCAGGTCTGTGTCCTGTTCATCATTGTATTCTCTGTCTCTACCTAATCCAGTGCTTAGCCACCTAACAAGGGCTCCACTAAATATTAGTTGGCTAAATAAGTATCATTTGAAATGCTATTTCTGTATTTTTTGCATATACTGTCAACACGTCTTCCGAGAAGGTTCATCATAGTGTTTCAAAAGGAGAGCAGTGTGAGCAGCCCAGTGGGTGGACGCGAAGTTCACCAGTGAGATTCGCAACCAGCAGAGTCATCTTTTGAAGAAGCTTCCTCATCCCTGATTCACCCTGGATTGTTATATTGGCTAAAGCAGGTCTCGTGTGAAAGGTGGAAGTACTCAGAACACATACAATTTGAAATAATGTTCAAGGGTGTAGGGAGGGAATGCGCACGGGCATTGGGGTTGGACTAGATATTATTTATTTAGCTTTTCCTTTCATGTCACTTCAAGTCTGGTCTGAACCCAGGGTCTGTCTCTAGTGTGTCAGGAACCCGGAGAAACAGCACGGCTGATCTGTCTCGAGTTCTAGATGTGGTTGCACATCTAGAGGAAGGAAAGTCTGGAGAGCAGAGAGAGAGCTAAGGAGCTTTCTTACCTGGAAGAGGTGGGCGAAGAAAGACAAAGGGCTGTCGGGGTAAGGAGGAGCTCCTCAAAGTCAGGGGGGGCGTTACTCATTCTGGGTCACGGGCGTGACATTTTCAAGCCACGACCTCAACTCTGCCAAAAGTAGCTCCTGTATTTTTCTATAATTCAAGATAACCTTACATTTCTTGATGGCAGAAAATATAACCTTGATTATTCTGTTTTCTCAGTTATTTTCCAGTTTAAATTCAGTCAGTTCAGGATTCCCCCTTTGTCCCTCTTCCTCTTGGGGGTGACATCAAAGGTTCAGGGACCAGCTTGGCCTCATGGCTTTGGGAATGGAGGAAATATCTGCCCCCTGGCTCCTGGGCATCTCTTCATCCTGGCTTCTGCTGAGAGGAAACGTGTCCCGTGTTCTCTAATTGTCCACATCTCTTTCTGACTCTGCTGTTACCTAACAGCACTGCCCTGGTGTGAAGCTGTTAGGCCACACATTCTGCATGCTCCCTTCCCCTGTGTCGAGGCCCTTTCACTTCTGTCATGCTCTCTCAACTGATTCTGCAACCTTCAGGCACTGCTGGGGGTTCCCCACACCTCTGTCACACAGTAGGGGTCTCAGAATGGCTGACCAAGCTACTCTCTTCCCAGGCCCACCTGCTTGCATTTCAATCTACTGCTTTCATCCCGCTCTCCCAGTGTGAGGTGAAAAGTGGTGGAGGGATTACAAAATGTAGCTCATCTTCCCAGGCTCCACCTGGGAAACGAGCAAAAGTCCTTCACCCTCAGAATGAAAGCAGAGAAAGAATTTTTCTCTGTTCACTGCTGAATGCTCAGTACCCAGAAGAGTGGCAAGCTAGGTGCCCAAGAAATACTTGTTGGAGAGATGGCTGACTAACCCATCCCTAGCCTTCCCTACTCCTGAGACTGGGCCCAGCACAGGCTCAGGGTACAAGACCTCTCTCGCCTTATCTAACTCCTGTTGCTTCTGTTTGTCTCCACCCTCAGAGGATCTTTAGTCTGAAGTAAACACTTAGAGTTTGGGGTCGGCAGTGGACAAGCTACACCAATATTTCTTCCCAAATTCCCAAGTTAATTTGGCTTTTGTCTGTTTGTCTTGAAGTCTGTCTCTGGACCCATCATGAAACTTCCTCATGGGCAAAGGTGGCTTCATATTTAGGTGACTATGCTTGTGGAGAGGGCCTTGGGGACTCAGCACGCGTGGGAGTGGTGAGGAGGTGTGGGAGCCTGTGTCTATTGATACCTCCTTCACTATCCTTCCATCCTGGCAGCCCCGGGTTCTAGCACAGTGCTTGGGACAAAGTCAGCTCGCACTCTGTATGGAAATGAATATTGGATGAGTCAGAAACTGGTAAGATACTGAAGTGAGAAGAGTAGCAGTTCGGGGATGTCATCGGGGTGAAGATGGGGGGAGATGTAGAAGGAAGGCTCGATATTGTTGATTCTTTGTTGAAACGGAATCTTATTCAATAAAGCTACATGATTTGTTGATGTTGATACTAATAAGAAGTGTTGCTATTATTTTTATTGATTGTAATGGTAGGTGCTCTCTAGACCCCAACTTAGTAAATTAACTCTCTAAATTAGAGTTAAAACCCGGCAATTGTTAAACCTACAGTTTTGCAGCAGGTGTCTCTTTTGGATCAGTGTGCTGTGTGGCCTGGGGACAAGAGAAGCAAAGGGCCACAGCAGTTACAAAGGTCAGATGTTTTTAATAAATATAAGTGACAAAGGTGTTTTGCTTCCTTGGAAGTGTTGGGGATGGTAAATTTTCCTTTCCCACTTCGTTCTTCTTTCTGGCTGGTAGACTAATTTAAATGGCACATAGCAGATTAATGGGAGAAATCAAGTTTTAATGTGTGCTCACAGGGAATTCACACATGCACCAGAGTTTCAAAGATAGTGAGGCAAAATAAGAGATGTGTGCCCTAAGGAGGGGGAAGTGGGGCTCCAGGACTGGAGAAGGGAAGTAAGGCAATTCACAAGGAGATGAAAAAGTTAATGTTTAGTAAATAGATATTTGCTGGGCTGTCTTCAACAAGGGGGCGTGGGATGGCTTTTGATCCAACGGGCCTTGCTAGGTTCCTCCCTAATTCAAATGAAAGTGTAGTTACCCATGATGGCAGCTCCCTTCCTGGAGCTAGCCCCCAGGGTACATTCTTTTAAGGCCCAGCTGTGTCCAACCTTTTGGTCTCTCTAGACCACGCTGGAAGAAGAGTGGTTTGGGGCCACACATGAACTACATTGTGACACATAATCACACACAAAAAATCTCATAATGTTTTAAGTAAATTTACAATTTTGTGTTGGGCCGCATTCATAGCCATCCTGAGCTGCATGCAGCCCACAGGCCGCAGGTTGGATGCCCCTGTTTTGGCAGTTAGGGCAAAGGACAAAGGTTCTTTCTGAGCCTTTTAGGCCTTGCCTATTTTTAGCTTGAAATAGTCTACATTCCAGAGTGGCACGTCTTGGGATAACCTGTTTGCTCTGCACCCCTACAGAAGTGTTTCACTCATTTAACTGAGAAAGGAAAACTCCAGAAAGGAATGCTTAGTTACCAGTCCTTGCTACCTATGACCTTGGAAAAAGCTTAATTATTCAATCACTAAACTGTGACAATTCTTTGATAATCATATTTTAACTGTCATCTCTATCCCTACTTCGCGAGCCTTTCTTGTTTGCTACTTGTATTGTTAGGATACCTCGGTCAGGGATCTCCTTGCCTGAGTGTCACTGCTGTCTATCTGCCACATAATCTTCACAGTGACCTGTGCAACACACAGAACTTCAAAGCAGCCTTTAATGGCTTTTTATTATCTGCAGGATAAAAACTATACTCCTGACTTCTTTCCTTTTCAGCACTGTAGTAGACTAGACATTCTGAAGGTACTCCTGCTGTTTTTAAAAAAAACCCACTAGATTCTGGGTAAAAGATAGCTTTTAATGCATTGTTGAATGCTTGGGAGCTAAAGGAAATCTCTAAGGGCAAAACAGAACAAAAGCAGATAACTGCAGTCAATCTGAGAACTGAAACCTGATTGGAGCAGGGAGCTCTGAGTGTAAAGGAATCATGGGGCAGGTTTTCCTGAAGGCAAATGCTGATATCAGCTTCACAATCAGAACACTGAGGCTCCAGCCAGCCAACTGCAGGGAGGGAGTGGAGCCTCAGACTCTGCGTTAAGTGAAGCACTCAAGGGAGTAAGCCAGCTTTAGCCTGCGGATGAAAACAGATCCTTTCTGGAGGAAGGCAGGCCTGATTTAGACTCTGTCGTGAGCACAGGAGCGTCCCCAAAAGGAGTCACTCACATACATTTGTGTCAATGCCAGGTTCATTAGGGGAGACTCTCCAATAAGCCAATAAGAGTCACAGGCAGGTCACATACAGAGAGGGGAGCTTACACCATAGAAGTGAGCAAAGCGAGTGTCTAGTGCAAAGTCTCGATCATTGGCCACACACACAGGTGGAGAGGGGGGCATCAGTCTCAGCCAGGCGGCTGCAGTGGTGTCACATGTCCACTGGAGTGGAAGTCCAGCAGGACTCCCAGCGTGACCCATGGTGCAGCCAAGATCAAGCGTTGGGTAGTCAGAGCTCTGAGTACTTACAGCCCCCAAGGGGTGGAGGTCCCACTCATATTGGTGTCCAGATGGAGTCCTTGTCCAAGTGTCCAGACTTGTTGTTTTGAGTGTTCTAGGCTCCTCCTAAGGGTGTTCCCATTCCCTCAGTCTGGAGGTAGCCCTTGACATAACTACCACTGGGGCAGAGAGAGCAGAGGGAGAACTCTGAGTCTGCATGGCTGTTACTGGCCAGCCTCTAGCATCCTGATTGCCAGGAGACGCCTTTCACCACTTAGGTCGAATAAACAGTAAACTGAGGCAGGCAGGAGGAAGGAGACACGTCTCACATACTAACTCAGCAGTCCCGAGCCTGGTCTGATAATATTGCCAGGTGTTCCAACATCACTAGAAACACTATGTCAGCAAGAAAGAAGGGAAGTCTTTGAAATTCTATGTAGTGTTTCCACTCTCTGGGAAAGAAGGCCTTGAACCTGTGCTTTCATCCCAGGGCTTGGAATGTGGGAGAGGGTGCCCAAAGAAGCAGCCCATAAAACAACTTTGGTTAATTGTCTACCTCTGGTTACTCTCTGTTTTACGAGGGAGTCCCTGATGCTTACAGAAGAGCCCGTAAATACGTTTGGAAAGTGCCCCAACTTTAATTAACTGCCTCCCGTCACGTATTTGTTTTACAACAAGATGAACAAATGGAGTCTGGAGCAAGATAAGGATTCGGGCTAATAGATCCCCACACGTACCTTAGTTTGAGTAGTCACGTTCCCCCAGGAAAGCTGGCATCACATTTACCCATTAATCAATATATAATTTTTTTTCCTATCACACCATCTATATATATATGTAAGTCCTCAGAACAAAGGACTTGTTCTCTCTCTGTCAGGGGCTTGGGCACTGTTAGCACTCTTGGATCCTAGGCCACTGGGTCTCTGGCCACCCGGCCTCAGGCCACCTGGGGGCTTGCCACCCTGGTCTTCAGCCGCTCTTACATTTGCCACCCTGCTTTGCCCTAAAACTTTGCCTCTCACCCTCCGCCCCCCACTCTACTCAGTCCCATTCTCTTCCATGGGAATGGGTCACTAATAAACTGATCACATGCTAATAGATTTGCTGATCTGTAATTCTTTACATGCATCAGCAAGAAGAGCCAGGTCTCTCCCGTCAACATCATGGCTGACAGTGACTCCATATTGGATTGTCAAAGATGTCCAAAATCCCACTCTGCTATTGCCCGATACAGACCCCCTGGACTCTTACAGATTAACGTCAGCCAACCAGGAAGTTACCATCAGTGATAGCCGAACACACAAGGGAACGAGCCTGCATGACTGAGAGCCTACAAGATGCAAAGCACAGACTTAGCCTACAAGGATTTCAGCTATGAACTATTAGCAGCAGGATATTAAACAGCTGAGTCTGAACTGTCAAGGAAAAAAAGGTGGAATCAATAAGGGACAGATGATTAGGCAGATTTGAAATAACCAAATAAAACTTTCACTAAGGAAAAATAAAATTGTTTTGAAGGTAAAAACTCAGTGGATACGAATGGAGTAAACAATAGATTAGCTAAAACTGAAGTGAGAATTAGCAGCAGGGAGGGGATTGGAATAAGTTGAACCAGACCTGGATGTCCACATTAGGGAATGGTGGAGTTTGGGGGCTCCCAAGGTACACTCTTTCACCCCTAAAGAGCGCATTAAGGCCATAGTAGGCGAAGGAGCAACGACAGCCCACAGATACATGACCACAGTGGTGGCCAGCTGAAGAAGGGCAGACGCTTGTCTCTCACTCTCCCTCCTCTGCTCTAATGCCCGAGTACAGCTGAGCTCAGAGGAGGGAGCTGTGACCCACAGGTTGCTTTGTCCCATACGTGGACACCCGGAAGAGTGAAGGGAAAGACAGGTGAAAGAGGGGGCAAGGAAGAGAGGGCAGCCAGCACAAAAGCACAGAGATGTGGCAGCGCCTCACCCCTCACATCCACATCCCCCTGATCTCCATGCTATATTTTTGAGTGATTTCTTTGTACCTATCTTCCAGCTTCCATTTTTCTCCTTAAATGGACTTAGTCTGCCTTTTAAATTAGCCAATTATTTTTTTAATTTCAGTTATTTTACTTTCCATTTTTAGAAGTCTACTTGGATCTTCATCACATCTGGTTTTACTACTTGGTCTTATTTTTATTTTATTTTTTATTTTAGATTTTATTTATTTATATTTAGAGAAAGAGGAAAGGAAAGAGAAAGGGAGAAAAACATCAATGTGTGCTTGCCTCTTATGCACCCCCCATGGGGACCTGGCCCACAACCCAGGCATGTGCTCTGACTGGGAATCGAACCAGTGAATCTTGGGTTCATAGGCTGGCGCTCAATCCACTAAGCCACACCAGCCAGGGCAGGCATTTTTAATGTCTGGGGTTGGGGGAGAGAAATGGTATATATCATCTTAGGTATCTAGTGAGGTGTTTTCCAAAGGGACATATATAATATATTAAGTTTTAATATGTGGGATTTGGGGGGGGTTGTTTTGTTTTGGAGTTTTGTTGCTGTTGTTTGTTGGTGGAGGGTTTTTGTTTTTGTTTTTTTTTGCTTATTTTGAGTAATAGAGCATTCATGCTTCATGAGAAATAGCATTTCGTCTGAGTTTACAGTTTAGATGATATTTAAAGGTTCATTGCCAGGTTGCAGGCTTAGACGTGATTTTTACTCAGTATTGAAGTGAGAAATTTTATTATTGGTCTGTACATTTAACAGGGAAAATGTGTAAGAATTACAGTTCTCATCATCATCTTTCCGTGGTGCGCTGGTTCTCTTGGCCTTAAAATGCAAGAACGGTGGGCACAGAGGGCCTGCATCGTGCTGTGGTCTATACACACAGGGGCTCCTGGGGGCAGGGAGAGCACCTGGGGTGTTCTCGTTCCCCTCTGCTTCCAGTCAGGTCCCGGCGGGATCGCCCTCGGGACCCCACTTCCTCCGACTGTGTTGTGACAACACCCGGTAACCTCACAGTTCATGGTGTGTCAGGCCGTTCCAGGTCGTTCATGTACGCCAGGGTTAAACCTCAGACCCAGCCCAGCTCACTCTCTTACTCTGCCGGAGTCACCTACAGGGTGTCATTGTCATTAGAAGGATCAGTCTGACAGTTAACACACTTGCCCTTTAGACACCAGCACACATGCTTGGCCTGGAGTGTGCCCTGTGGGGTGTGCAGGCCCCAGCAGGCCAGAGACCAGACCCCACTCACCCTCCAACCTGACAGACAGACGGCGAGGCAGTAATGAGTCCCCGCTCCCCGGAGACAGTCTCAGCCTCAATTTTGATCATGATAATCTATTGAATGAAATTATGACTTTTACTATTGACGGAATTATATTTATGACATAAAATTTGATGATGAGAACCTGATACCTATTTTATACAATCAACTTTCATGGCCTGAAAATCTTCAGGTGTCCACCTGAAGAGATTTTTAAAGAAAAGCACCTTTAAACATGTCTATAAATCTATTTTCCCACGAGAAGTTAAACCACAACTCAAATTTATATTGAAAGAAGTAGTAAGTGTACTTGGCACATTTCATAGCTACGTTTTCTAAATGTTTTCTTATTTTAATGTTTGGATATAATATAATACAGTTAAATGTAATGATATACAATAAAAAAATTCTCAGAACTTACAATGGTGTGTATACACACACAACACAGACCATAGGTAAATTATAGCTGTTTCACTTATTACGATTATTTAAGGTTTCATAAATATACTATAAGACAAACATATTAATATGTTCATGTCAAATATGTTAAGTTTCACAGTAAATATTCATTTTTAAATTTAATATTTAAAGTGGCTTTTCTACTTTAAACCAATATTTCAATGAGTAATTCAAATCATTCTTCTGTGTTAATCATCTATAACTGTGACCTCTTAGCAAAGTGGCCTTATTATCTTAAGACGCTGTTTCCTTTGATTAACATAATTACTAAAGTAGAAGCTCCTTCAGTTACACATTTTTAAGCCACAGAAAGACGTATTTTGGGATCCATCTTTTGTCACGCTTGCCAGCTCTCTGCTTTGTAGCTGTAATTGGATACTATTTATCAGACCAGCAGGAGAATTGATCACAGCAATAGCTCTGTTGGAATATAACACCCATTATTAAATTCACAGTATAACGGAATATAAAATAATATTCAATAATCATAGTACCTGGAACAAGGCAGTGGAATTATTGAAAAATGAAAGAGTTACCAGTATGGAATGTCCCTGTCTGTAGGCAAAGTCTCTTAACTCAGAATTAAATCTGACGTTCTCTTTCAGAAATGATTCCATCATCTCCAAACTAGCAAAAACATTTCAGCACCTTCAATAGCGTAGCTGTTCTCTTTTGTGCTTAGGCTCAAAGAATGGTGGTGTATTGCTGGGTTTTTTTTCTTTCCCTTACTGCAGGCATTTGAGTGAGAGTCTGCTTTTAAATTTGCAGTCTGATCTTACACCGAGAATAAGCTTCTTCCCAGAGATAACTATGAAGAATAATCAAGCCAACATTTCAAGGTCCTGTTTTTGCATTAATCAAATATCTCAGCAGGTGTAAAGCACTAGGCAGTCCAGGAAGCTGGGTGTAGTCTGAATTGAATGCCGGGCTTCCCATCCAGGAGTCTGCTGGATGGGTACTTGAGAACAAAGCTCTTTGACATTCAGGTTTGAATGGAAGGAAAATGAGAAACCAGATAAAGGAAGCCAACGAAATTCATTCACTGTCTAGTCCTCTCTGCCTTTTCAGGGGAATTCGGAGAAATTCCCTTTTGGAGAGCAGTGGGAAGCCTCCTGAAACGGCGCTTTAGCGTCTACAGAGCACGCATCTCGGTGCTCTGTGTTTAAACGTAGAACGACAGCGTTCATCGCTGCTCTCCATCACATCCCCACCAGTTCTCCTGGGCTGCAGAAAACCTTCCAAAGTGCTGTTCATTGTCTGTATGGACCCCAGGTACACAGGCCAACTGTGTACTTAACTCAGTCCCCTCCACAGGGCCCTGCGTATCTGACAGCACCACCCAGGACAAATGGAATGACCCCAAGGTAAACTCCGGTCACCTCACAGTCGGGAGCCCTTAGAAAAATGGTTAGGAAAGAGGTACGTGGCTCAGCAGGTTCCACCCAGTGGACGTTTGTCCCTCACTCCCCTAGGAACGAGAGCACCGGTTCAGAACCAGGACCCTGGAGTTCTAACCCTGCTGCTGCCATTTAACCCTTGCTTGGCCCTGAAGTCTCAGGTCCTCATGTTGATCACAAAGGCGCTGAATTGGAATGTCCTATAAGACCTTCTCTACCGTTGAGTTTATTTTAATGATTAAACTACTCATTATCAATGATAATGATTCATTGAACAAACATTTATCAAATGACGGTCGGGCACCTGGCCAGTCACCTTTGGATGGAACAGATTGAATAAGCTGTGTGCCCTGAAGGGGTCTGCAGTCTGCTGCAGGCGACAGACCTATAAACAAGGCGTTGTGACAAGTCATAAACAATACATTTGTGTGCTGCTGTTATCGGAGCCACATCCTTGTGCTTAGTACTTATCAAATGAATATTTGAAATAATGAAGTAGGTGAGAATATAAATATTCACAGCGTTTTAAGCAAAAGCAAAGAAAAGAAGGATTCATTCTAACTTAGAGGCTAAAGAAAAGGTTTCACAAAGCAGGCGGTATTTGCACTGAGGGCTGAAGAACGAAGCCATTTTTGATAGAGGGAAAGGGTCGGGATGAAGGGTACTTTAGGCTGAGGGAAGAGCCCCAGCAAAAATGCAGAGACCTGAGCAGGTATGTGCACCTAATGGATGTCACCCTGGAAGTTGGGGATCAGCTAGGTAAAAAGAGGCAGAAGAGCATTTCGGGCCAAAGGAACAGCATCAGTGAAGGCTGGTGCACAGAGGAGTTGTGATAAATTTGAAGAAATGAGAGAGCTTAAGTATAGCAGGATGATACCGTTTTAGGAAAAATAGTAGTAAAAAATAAGATGAGAGAGGCAAATAGGGACTAATTGATGCAGAGCCTTATAAACCATGTCCAGTAGCTTGAGAGGTAGGGGAGAGGCTCTGGCTGTGCCATGCAGAGTGAACTGAGGGGTCAGTGGGGAGACCTCTTAGAGGCTGTGCTGGCAAGTACAGCACCAGAACAGCCTGAGTGACTGGGAAGTTGATGGTCATATTAATAGAGGTAAAACAAACACCCAAGGATGGGGAGGCTGGAGGGTAGTAAGACTTCCCTGCGCAGGGGGATAGGCATATATTGGGGGCTAGATCTCAGCAGGAGTCAGGGCTGAGGATTAAAACGTGTGGACTACCTGCAGAGAGGCGATAGACCGAGTCCTAGTTTATATAAAGTAACAGATGACGTCTCCCTGGGAGATTGTAGGGACAGAAGAGAAAAGGGTCAAGGATGAGGCTGCCTGCAAGTTAGAGGAGATAGAGCCAGGGAAGACTGTTGAACAGATTGCCTAGCACCCGGGAGGACAGACAGCAAAGTTCTGTTGAAGCATCTGTAAAGGAACGAGTTTCAAGGAGAATGTGTCCAGATTTTCACCTCACTCCCGTTGCTCCTATCAGGCAGGAGGTCCACCGGACCGCTTCTTCCTTTCTCTCCAGGTTTGGCCCCTCTGCTCTGCCGCACACTCTGCACGGGTGACGCTGGGCGGTTTGTGCCTGCCCCGCCTCACTACACACCTCATTGTAGCCTTCACTCCTTTGCTGCTCATCTACTGGGACACCCTTCCCGTCTTGCTCCTCTTGGCTGACTTTTCTTATCCTTTCAGTGCAGTTCAAACATCACCTCCTTTGGAAGGCTTCCTGTGGCCATTTTTACACCTAAACCTGATGTAGTGCCTGAATCAATAGATTCCCCGTGTTTGTTTTGGCGTTAAATTAACCTTAGAATCTGAATCATTTCATTGGTCTCCTGATTGGTTCCCTTATTTCTTTTCTCTCCCAGCCCCAGAACATGTCATTTAAAGATAGGGCAATAATTTTCCTAAAGCGCTGTATCAGTCGGAATCCAGAGACAAGCACAATGAGCCAGTTATGGTTCTAGCAGTTTTTTCGAGATGTAACTCTCATATGATAAATGCATATATTTAAGGTATATAATTGGGCCCTAGCTGCATGGCTCAGTTGGTTAGAGCATCGTCCCGCGCACCAAAGGCTGCTGGTTCACTTCCCTGTCAGGACACACCCCTGAGCTGCAGGTTTGACCCCTGTCAGGGCATGTATGGGAAGCAGCCAATTGATGTTTCTCTCTCTTTCTCCCTTCCTCTCTCTCTAAAATCAATAAACACCTATCCTCAGGTGAAGATTAAAAAAGATGATGAACTGTGTAATTTGATAGGTTTTGACGTGTGATCTACCCGTGAAATGACAAGCACAGTCAAGATAACGAGTATATTCATCACCCCAAAAAGTTTCTTTGTGCCCTGCCCCATCCCGGTCCCTAAGTCACCACTAACCCACCTTCTGTCATTGTAGCTTAGATTGCATTTTCTATAAGTGGAATCACATAGTAGGTACTTTTTGTCTGCTCTTCCTTACACTGTCTAGCATAATTGCTTGAAGTTTACCCAGGTCATTGTGTGTATCAGTAGCTCATTGATTTTCATCACTGGGTGGTATTTCATGATATGGATATACCATAACTTATTTTTCCATTCATGTGTTGATGGACATTTGGGTTGTTTTCAGATTTTGACTCTTACAAAGTTGCTATAAACATTCATGATGTTTTTATCAGAACTTATGTTTTCTCTTGAGCAAATACCCAGGAGTGGGGTGGCCAGGTCATTTAGTAATTCTGTGTTTAACCTCTTGAGGAACAGCCGAACTGTTTCCCAAAGCCGCTGCACTCTTTCACAGCCCCACGGGCAGCACCCTGTGAATGACCAGGTATTTGCTGGCTGGTGGGAGCCTGAACTCCCAGCCCGTGTGAGCTGTGAGGACCATGCCTCCTGCTCCTTTCGGGGGTGCTTGCCCTCACTTCAGGTGGTCCCCTCGCCTGCATGCACTGATGAGCAGATCTCCGAGGGTCTGTCTTGGAGAGACTCTGCCCTGCACGCTCCAGTCACGTTGGCCTTCGCAGACCCCTAGCCTCATCTCCTCGACTCAGAGAGCACTGCCTCTGCCTGGGTGCCCGCTTCCTTCTCTGTGGCCTGGAACCTCTCTCCAGGCAGCACGCTGGCGCAGGCCGAGGGCTCGCCTTGTTTGTGGACCTCTGTCAGGGCTCACTGTCCTGCACTGCCTGAACACAATGTCTGCAAATGCTGTTTTGCTTGCTTTGTCCAGGCTTTCTAGTTGTGTCCGGAAGCCGGTTAATCCAGTCCCTGTTCCAGCTTTGCCAGAAGACGAAGTCTATCAACACCAGTTAACCGAGAGAGTTTCTTCTTGGGCCCATGGATTTCTGAAGCGTGTTTTGAAATTTCTTCTAAGTGAATTATTGTTATTTCTAATTCAATCCCACCACGGCCAGAGCACTTAGTGTAAGATGTTAAGCTTTTAAAGTCTGCTGAAACTTGTTTTATGGCCTACCACATGGTGTAGCTCAGTAAATGCAGAGGTACACTTGCAGGCTTGCAAAAAAACGTGTAGAACGCAGTGGTTGGGTGCGGTGGGTTGTACATGTTGGTTAAGTGAAGGTAGTCGATAGTGATGTTTACGTCGTCTATATTCATACTGACATTTTTGTCTCCTCTATCAGCTGCTGAGAAGGGATGTCAGAATGGCCAAATGTGACTGAGTGAGATTTGTCTGTGAGATTCTCTCTGTAGTTTTGTCAGTTTTTGCGTCATTTATTTGAGAGCTCTATTGTAAAGCATATACATATTTATAATGTTATATCTTCCAGATGTTTGGCCCTTTTGTCATTATGAAATGTCCTTTTTGTTCTCTAGGGATATTTCTTCTCTGGAAGCCTATTTTATCTGATATTAAGATAGCCACCATGCCCTGGCTGGTGTGGCTCAGTGGATTGGGTGGCAGCTTGCAAACCACAGGATCGCCGGTTCAATTCCTAGTCAGGGCACATGCCTGGGTTGTGGGCCAGGTCCCTGGTTGGGGGTATGAGGGAGGCAACTGATCTATGTATCTCTTGCACATGGATGTTTGTCTCTCTGTCTCCCTCCCTTAAGAAAAAAAAGGGAGGCCTCCTTTGTTTATTGTTGCATGGTACTGTTGAATTTTCCAGTCCTTCAGCTTATGTGTGACTGTGTTTTTAAGTTCCATCTCCTCTATACAGCATATAATTGGATATTGTTTTTTATCCAGTCTGAAAGTTATGCTCTGTAATTTGCATTTTAGTATAATTATTGATACAGTTCGATTTAGGTTTCCTCTTTTACTTTCTGCTTGTCCCATCTGTGTTTTGTTCCTTTGTTCTTTCATTGCTGCCTTCTCTTGGGCTAATTCAATACTTTAAAAATTCTATTTTAACTTATCAGTTGGCTTAGTTATACTTCTTTGCATAAATTTTAGTATTTTCTCTAGGGATTAAATTGTATATCCTTAACATTTTACAGTCTGATTGTATCACCACCTCATATAAAATGTTAGTGTCTTGCAACCATATAGGTCCAGCCTCCCACCCATCACTTATGCAATGGTTGCCATATAAGTTATATTTACCAGGCCTGTCCAGAAGGTATCCAGGCAGGTCATATGAAAAATAGAGACATTTGTTGAAGAAGATACAAGATATAAGGAACATTGTACGTAGGGCAATGATGCCTCAGTCCCCTTCAAAGTGGGTACCTTAGGACCTCACACAGTTCCCCAATCACCATCAGCTGCCCTGTATATTTTCCTGAATCTCATGAATGGTCTGAAATCTCTTCCCTTTCAAAGGTGATTTTAGTTTTGAGAAAAAACAGAAGTCACAGTGTGCCAAATCTGGGCTGTAGGGGTGCCAAGTCACCTGGGTGATTTGATGTTTTGCTGAAAAACTTCATAAGACGTGATGCATGAGCAGGCATGTTGTTGTGATAAAGCTGCCAATCACCAGTTGCCCATAGCTACGGGCTTCTGAATCATGTGAATAGTTTCTGCAGAGGAGTGTTCAAGCATAATGCAGAATTTGATGTAGACTTGTTGCTCTACTCGCTCAGTCATTTTGAATGCAAGGGCCACACAGTGCACATGCTCACTCAACAGCATCTACTGCCCCCACCGACTAGTATGGTGAAGTCATCCTTGTTCACACATGCCCATTCTGGTCCACTGTCCTTGGCTGCAGGTTACTTTGATGTCACGCAAACCATTATCGACATATTAACAATGGCTGGACTTTTTCCAGACAGATCTTGTATATTTGTTGTAATACTTCATACACAGTGTTATAATTTTTTAAATAGTCACATATATTTTAAGAAATTAACAGGAAAAATAATACTTTATGTTTGCCTTCTTATTTCTCATTTATAGCACTTCTCATTCCTTCCCAAACCCTCAGCTTTCCATCTGGTATAATTTTTCTTCAACCTGAAGTATTTACTTCCTTTAGCATTTCTTGCTATAAATCACTTTCTAGCAATTAACTCTCTTAGTTTTTGTTCATCTGAAAAGATTTTTATTTTGCCGTCAGTTTGGAAGGATATTATTGCTAGATGTAGAATTCTGCATTGACAGCTTTCTCCTCTTTTCGTTGTTTAAAAAATAGGACATTCCGCTGTCCTCTGACTGCCATTGTTCAGGATGAAAAGTTGGCTGTCATTTATATCATTCTTTCCTTGTGGGCAATGTGTCATCTTTCTCTGCATACTTTCAAGATTCCGTTTAGTGTTTTGTTATCAGTGGTTTGACTGATGGAAGTAAGTATGGCTTCCTCGGTGGCTGTCTGTTTACTGGGATTTGCCCCCTCATTTTCCACTGCCGTGGTAACTCCGAACCCTGTCCTCTAGATGTTCAGTGAACCTGTAGGTTTAGCCAGATTTTAGTACTCAGTGTGGAGCTGACTGGAACTCAAGTGATGAGTTGTAAAAACAGGGAACTTACCCAGTGATCTTCCTTTCTTCCAAGTGTTGATTCCATCTAGTTTCTGCCTACTTTTGTTTGCCCTTCTATAACTTTAGGTAATTGGAATTTTATATATTGTCTAGAGTTTCTAGCCGTTACCTATAGGAGGGTTGGTCCAATAGGAACTACTCTGTCATTATAAACAAAACTATGATACAATAGAGAGAATTGATATACCAGATGTTGATTAGATATTAAAAAGTGAGAAGAGAATACCAAGGGATCATGGAGGTAGTAACTACAGGGATAAACTACCAGGCCTAGGGCTCGGGGAGCAAAGTGCAGAGGTTGGAATAATTAACATTTAGCAGCTTGGAGGAAGGGCTTTGTGGGGTGATGACCACAAATTCTGTGACCCAGGCTCTCAGGAGGTGGGGTTTTGACTGGCTGGTGCTAATGTTACTAAGGGGGGATGGTAAGGCCGCTTCTACAAATGTTGGGAAAAGGCAACTGGAGGGAATGCAGTGAACGGGGTGAAGAAGTGGTGTAAAGGTGCACCAGGAGCAGGAAGAAGACAGGAAGGAGCAAGTCATTTCTTCCTACTCCTGCCTTCCAATCTCCCTCTAGCCTCTCTTATTGGCAGAACCTAACAAATCATTAGCTGGCAAACAGAAATGTGGTTTGTGGCATCCCAGCCACAGGGTCACAAAGCTTAAGGACAAAGCTTAAGGGTCACAATAGCTTAATAACTGACACAGCCCATCTGTTGAACACTCAGCATCCAGACATATTCTTCTACACTTATTTGTATATCCAAGCAAAAAAAAAATCTCTATTTCTTTTGTTCAAATGAAGATCTTTTCCCCAAAATAATGAATCATAAATTCCCCATAATTCCAAGGTACCCCATCCTCAAATTCCTAAACTTTTTGGAGTTCTGTGGTAAGAATCGGTTTCTTTCACATTGGCTTTCCCCTCTGCAGGCATTTACGGTTCTGCTTCTTCACTCCATCAGTTTTTCCTTTTCTAACAATTTGTTGACATCACGATCTTTTGTCGGCTTCTCTTCTGTTCTATTTGCCCTTTTAGGTTTATGCCTTTTTATTCCACGTCTGTCATGTCAGTGGTTTGGGGGAAGGAGATAAATGAATACATCCTGGAGCAAATGCTCTTCATGCCCCACCCACATGCTCTTGACCTACCCCTGAGTACAACTGCAGACTTGGTGACCAGTTCCCGTGTACATTGCGAGTGCCTCTGTTTCTCTGCCTCTCTACCTGAGAGGTGTTTTGTTTTGTTCTGTTCAGAGCCGAGAGACTTGTTCAGCCTAAATGCAGAGCAGCCAAGAAATGCCAAAGATTTAGTGCGCACAGAGGCAACCCTCAACCAGTGATGGCAGGACATTGGGTATACGGTCCACCTTTCCATTCCTGAGTGGACCATGCTGAGACATCTACCGGGACTGAGCCTCATTTGTCCATGTTAATAGGAAACCTGGTCATTAATACACTCTGTTGGCTTCCGTCCCTGTTTTACTTTACCTTTCCCACCCCCTCACTTGTGTTCTGGGGATCACCAGCCAAATCAGCTACCTGCCTCCAAATCTTTTTCTCAGAGTCTGCTTTTAGGAGAACACAGACTGAAGCATTTTATTGTTATACTGGGTGGGCCAAAAAGTCTGTTTAGTTTTTTCCATACAATGGCTCTCATAGCGCTTAGTTGACTTTAACTTCATTCAAAACAATTTTCTTAGATTATATTGTGACAGCTGTCATATCAGTATGCATTTTATAAAAAACTTATCAAAGCTGGTGAATTTTTGTGCAGCCATTTTAATATTGAAGATGGAAAAAATATGCATCATTTTCAGCATATTATGCTTTATTATTTCAAGAAAGGTAAAAACGCAACTGAAATGCACAAAAAGATCTGTGCAGTGTATGGAGAAGGTGCTGTGACTGATCAAACATGTGAAAAGTGGTTTGTAGTTTTTTGGTACTATTGACATTTTGGCCAAACAACTCTTTGCTGTGGGGCTGTCTCATGCACTGGAAGATGTTTAGCAGCTCCCCGACCTCTACCCACTAGAAGCCAAAAGCAGGAGTTAGCCGACATACCCAAAATACCCAAATCATTAAAGTTATAGGTGAAAATAAAAAATGTGTCTTTTATTTTATGGAAAAAACTAAATGGACTCTTTGGCCAGCCCAATATGTTCTGTATGTCCACTCCTTTATTGAGAAACTATAATCTCCTAGACACTGTGATATTGAACTGTATTATTAGTTGTTTAATAATTTATAGTATTTTTATGTGTTATCACATATACACAGCGGGGCAAACCTAGATTTACAGTTGTTCATATGGAAAATGATGCAATAATTAATAAATAATAATGAGAGTAAACTCTGTGCTTTGCATACCCACAATGGTAAACCTGCTCTTGCCCCGCTCTGTGTACTTTTGTTTGTGCATATATGGCAAGTATCTGTCTATACATATTTACACATCTACATATTTTTACATATGTGTTCTTTTTCCTACCTGTCTGTGTCAAATCCACACTCAGTCTTAAGTTTATTAGCAATAGGAACTGTGACCTCCACTTATGTATGTCTTTGGAATCTAATATAGTCCAGTGTAAACACTGGGTGCTCAATAAGTGTTTCTTGATTGGTCATTCTTATTTTTAGGGTTCACATATAGTATACATCTTTATAAACAAAAATCAACATGCAAAGTTGATATTAGATCATTTACAATCAAATAATTATTAAATGTAACAAATATTTGCATATCTCCAATGTGCCAATGCACGGTGAAGGCTGTAAAGTCAGAATGCAGAAACTTAATATGATGTGTGATAAGCTCTATGCCACATAAAATTAAGTGAAAAAAACAAATTTACAGAAAATAAATATTTACCATTTCAGAGAAGCAAAGATTGGGGTGGAGTGACAGACATGATTAGAAATATCAATAGCTCCCAGAAGTAGTGATCATTGAGATAGGCCTTGAGGAACTGGCAGGATTTAAACGGATGGGGAAGGGAGAGGGGTGTCCCAGCACTGGGGTGCAGGGCGAGAAGTCAGTGGTAATGAGGATAAGCCGAGCTGACACCGAGATTGAAGATACAGGCTCCTGAGCACACTCGGGGTGCGCTGAAAAGAGCAGCCTGACTGGGGGTCAGTCTCCTGTTGAGAAGTGATAGGAAATAAGCAGTGGAGGGTCTTTAAAACTCAGGGGATTTAGACTTGTCACTGAAACAAGAGGGAGTTTTTGAAGGATTTTTGGGAAAAGTAGGGATTAAAATGAAGAGGATTAATGTGTCATGTTGCACAGAAAGCGTGGGGGTGGCGCAAAGCTGAGGGCAGAGAAACCCAGCGTAACGTGCTTTCCAGAACCTGCATGCCTCTTCAGCATCGGTTACGTAACATTTCCTTTTAGATAATCGACTGTGCACTTAGAATCATCATTTTTTATTTTTCATGCTTTTTTTAGATTATGGTATTTTATTCATTAAAAATGTTACTGGTTAAAAAAAAAAAAAGTATAAGCAACCAGAAGCTGCATTCCATTCTTCCCGGACTAGAAAGAGAATGGCTTCAGTTTGGTTTGTTTCTTTGAATTTTAAGATTTTTTAAATTCTTTTTGTAATTTTAAGTTTTTGTTCTAAACATTAAAATAATGGCTATATAGATGATTTTATACATCCCAATTTTGAGGTTTAGATTGTGTTATTGTGAATGTTTTCAACAGAAAGTCATTATCATTCTGAATTATCTTGGTTTACAATATTGCTAAATTTTAAGATGATTCTATTACTATAGAAAAAGACTTTCCCCCCCATTTTTCTCACATGTAAATTGAAAGTCAATGGAAAATATTTGACTGAAATTTACTTTTAAGGAGCGCCTTTATGTATATATGTGGTGATGTATGATACACATGTACTTTGGAATACTGTAAATCTAGTATTCTACTAGGAATAGGTTAGTATTTTTAACAGAACCTTTACCACCCAGATTAACTTGATTATATGCACATGAGGAGTATTCTAGAAGTTGTTTTCACCTACCAATTTTCCATTTCCTTTCATCATTATTAAGTAAACTACATCCAATTTAGACAAACAAAGGCATTTTTCTTTATTCTCATGCTTCACTCAATGAGCATTTATTGACTACATCCTATGGGAATGGCCCTCTTAGGTGCTGGGATGCAAAGATGACTCCTAATACGGTCCCCTCAAGGAGGCTGTTTTCAGGGGCTGAGGGTGGGGAGCCTTGTAATAAATGAGATGAAATGTTATAGTTACTCACAGGGCTCCGAACAGGATATAGTAAGATAGACAACCCTAGGGAACAGGGAGGAAAGAAAAGAAGATAGGGAAGGTGATGCTCGAATTGAGGTTTAAAAGATGAGAAAGTTTGGAGATGAGAAGCTTGGGAAAAAATGGAATTCCTGGTAGAGGCAGTGATGTAAGTCTCTTGAACGGTCTGACTGGTACACCAGCAGCATTTTTGCCCAGGCTGGCCTCTAACCATGGACAGAAATGGAAGGGGGCGTTTTCAGGATCAAAGAAGATTTGCTTTTCTTTACTAAGGCAGTGCCTGAAAGCGATGATGCCAGCATATAAGTGAGTGCTATGAGGTATGTTTTGAGGTACCTTGTGGTCTGTAAACACCTGATAGCAAATTACACAGTTCCTGTATTTTCTTCTCTTTGGGGAGCTTCAAATGACATCTTCCTTTTGCTCTCTCTCACCCAGTTATGCTTCTAATTTATGAACTCTTTCTCAGAAATAGTTTTCTTTCTCTCCACATTCAACCTCAGATGAAACTCCTTGAGAGCGAGTCCTGGCACTGAGTGCTGATAACAATCTGCAACTAGAAATTTGGACCAGGCTCATAATTCATAGATTCAAGAGATATTCCTATATCTGATCCACCTTCAATTTCAATTTTCTGTAATTCCTCCAGTTTCTTTCATGTGTAGAAAATATTATTTACCTGTTGTAGTCCAAGTAGTTTGTTTTATTCGAGGTACTTTGGTGACATTAATGAATGAAATGGACAAAGATCCCCGGCCCAATGGAACTTACATTTTAGTAATCCTCACAATGGCTTAGAGAGATTGCCTCTTTTCTCCCATGTAGACAAAGGATTTATTCAAGTCAGGCTGCTACCTAAAGTAGTGTTTTTTCTCTTATGGGCATTGTAGAGACACTGGGGCAAGAAGACGTTTTTTATTTCAGGAGAAAAAGATGTTTTTTCTTTGTAGCTGGGGATTCTGTAAGGATAGACCAGCCTGGTATGGCAAATTTTCTCTAGTTTATCTTGTTAAAAGGTGAAAGTTTGAAGGTACTAAAAATATAGTGGTTTCTGAAACAGATAAGTAGGTGAAGGGGAAAATATTTTAAGACAAATTATTTGAAGCTTTTCTTTCCTTGGGCTTCAGTGAGGAGAGAGAAGGCAGCCACCAAATGACTAATGCATCAATTATAGCGTGGGTATACTTCACATAGGCAGAATGGAAATATTGTAAGAAAGTAGAAACAACTAAATGGGAGAGAATTCTGTTATGACATAAAAAATTGGAGTTCCAGGGTTCTGGCCAAGATGGAAGTGTAGGTAGATACATTTCACTTCCTGGCACAACCAAAAGAAGGACAACGACCAATTTAAAAACAAAAAACAACCAGAACTGCCAGAAAATCAAACTGTGTGGAAGTCTGACAACCAAGGAGTTAAAGAAGAAACATGCATCCAGACGGGCAGCCGGGGCAGAGAGGATGCACAACAAGGCTTTGGCTGGCAGACCGGGTGGTCCCACATTTGCATGCGGCTAAACTGGGAGGAACAAATGAGAAGCAAAACAGACCGCATATCCAGGGTTCCAGCACAGGGAAATAAAGCCTCAAAACCTCTGACTGAAAAAACCTGTGGGTGTTACAGCGGTAGGAGTAACTCCCAGCCTCATAGGAGAGTCTGTTAGAGAGACCCATGGGGTCCTACAATATATACAAGCCCACCCACCTGACAATTAGCATCTGAAAGGGCACAAGCCGCTTGTGGGTAGCAGGGGAAGTGACAGGAAGTGAGACAAGAGCTGAGCAAGCAGCACTGTTCCCTCTCTGACCCTCCCCCACATACAGCACCACAGCACAGCCGCATGGGTTGCCCCACCCCGGTGAGTACCTAAGGCTCTGCCCCTTACTGTGTAACAGGTGTGCCAAGACAAAGAAATATGCCCCACATGAAAGAATAGATCAAAACTCCAGAAAAAGAACTAAGTGAAGAGGAGATAGACAACCTATCAGATGCACAGATCAAAACACTGGTAGTCAGGATGCTCACAGAAATGATTGAGTATGCTCACAAAATAAAGAAAGAAATGAAGGCTATACAAAGTGAAATAAAGGAGAATATACAAGGAACCAACAGCGAAGTGAAGGGAACTGGGACTCAAATCAACGATTTGGAACAAAAGAAATAAACATCCAATCAGAACAGAATGAATAAACAAGAATTTTAAAAAATGAGGAAAGGCTAAGGAACCTCAGGGACAACTTTAAATGTTCCAACATCTGAATCATAGAGGTGCCAGAAGGAGAACAGGAAGAGCAAGAAATTGAAAACTTAGTTGAAAACATAATGAAGGAGAACTTCCCTAATCTGGCAAAGGAGACAGACTTCCAGGAAGTCCAGGAAGCTCAGAGAGTTCCAAAGAACTTGGACCCAAGGAAGCACACACCAAGGCACATCATAATTAAATTACCCAAGATTAAAGATAAGGAGAGAATCTTAAAAGCAGCAAGAGAAAAGGAGATATTACCTACAAAAGAGTTCTCATAAGACTATCAGCTGATTTCTCAAAAGAAACCTTACAGGCAAGTAGGGGCTGGAAAGAAGTATTCAAAGTCATGAAAGGCAGGACCTACATCAAAGATTACTCTATCCAGCAAAGCTATCATTTAGAATGGAAGGGCAGATAAAGTTCTTCCCAGATAAGGTCAAGTTAAAGGAGTTCATCATCACCAAGTCCTTATTATATGAAATGTTGAAGGGACTTATCTAAGAAAAAGAAGATGATCAAAAACATGAATAGTAAAATGACAATAAACTCACAACTGTCAACAACTGAACCTAAAAAACAAAAACTAAACAAACAACTAGAACAGGAACAAAATTACAGAAATGGAGATCACATGGAGGGTTATCAGCGGGGAGTCGGTGGGGGTGGAAAATGGGGGAAAAGGTACAGGGAATAAGAAACATATTGGTAGGCACAAAATAGACAGGGGGAGGTTAAGAATAGTATAGGAAATGGAGAAGTCAAATAACGTATATGTATGATCCATGGACATGAACTAAGGTGAGGGGTATCCTGGAGGGAGGGTGGGTGGAGGGGGATCCTGGAAGGTGAGGGATAAAGGGGAGAAAAAAATTGGACAACTGTAATAGCATAATCAATAAAATATTCTTAAAAATTGATTAATTATGAAACAGAGTGTTTTTAGTTTTATTTTTTGATTTTACAGATGCTGTACTTACTCCCTCAGGAAAAAACCCATCTCTGCAGACAAATGTGAGTTTAGACAAGAAATCAGCCAGTCCCGTTACAAAGGATGTAACAGAAAACCCTTTGCAAATGCCTCCGGAAAAGTGTCCAGCCGCAAAGAGTTTTGAAGCACTGACAACTGTACCAGCATTTTGGTCATCGAGTGAAGCAGAGCCTGTCAGCCCAAACGTAAGGATATCCAAGTCAGACTCTACTTTCTATAACCAGGCCTCTGTAGAGACACTCTATGTCGCTCCCTCATTCAACTCGTTTGACCCAGTGAAGGAGACTGTCATCAATAAGGACTCTCAGAAACCAACACAGCCCAGCGTCCCTCAGATGGATGATGAACACCTCAAGGCCTTAATGACGTGGGGTAAGTCTTAAAAACAAAACAAACAAACAAACAAAAACCCTACCATGAACAACACAAAAAAACCTCTTTTGAAGCGTTCTTCATTTACTTGTCTCTGCTTTCTGTCCCCCTCTTTTATTCCCTCCTTTCACTCCCCTTCCAGTGGTATTAAAATTGTACATGCTATAGGGGTACTTCCAATCCCGACGCCTAACCTTCCAAATCCCCTCTGGTGGTTTCCAGACGTACCCAAGAATTTCTCATTCATTCTCAGGAACAAGTAAACTTCTATTCTTCCAGAAAGGGCATTCCAGCCCGAGGAATAATACAGAGCTATGACTGAGCACAGAAGTTCTGGGGAGCTCCAATTTATTTTCCATAGGACAGCCAGAATGGCCTGATGACGCGAACTGCCCACTTAACCCCGGGACTGCTCACCACGTTCCCAAAAATCCACCGGCCTCCCGGACCCTGCACAGTCTAGCTTCTGCCTCTGAGCAGGCTGATATTCTTTCCATTTCTCAAATAGGCCATGTGGCTTCAGCACCTTCAGACTCTTGTTCCCTTTGACTTCTAACCCACCCCTGCCCTAATTCACTGTCACTCACCCTTTGAGGCCAGCTTAAATGTCACTTCTTCAAGATTTCCTGACCCCTAGATTATTTCCAGTCACCACAACTGCATGTTGTCTTAGTATCCTATGGTTATCCTTCCTAGCACTCACTGTCATTCTAATCAAATAGAATTACATATACATTAAGTTTTTAACGTCTTTCCTCCAAAGTGGGATGTCAACTTTATGAGGGAAGAGACCCTGCACACCCTGTTATTATTGTATCCTCATTACCAAGCACAGCGCCTTGCACTTACGAGGCACTCCTTATTTAACAAGCAAACTAAAAGCAGCTTAGCAGAGAAGGAATTGAAAGTGCACGTGAAAAAGTAATAGAAGAAAACACTGGACAAGACAGATGATGAGGAGCTATGTATGCCAGGTTAAGTTTGGCCTTTATTTTGGAGACAGTGCGAGTCACTACAGGTTTGGAGTCAGGCGAGTGGCTTTACAAATGTGTCAGAAAAATTACTGTGTCAGGGGTGTGGAGGATTGATTTGGAGGGGGCAAAACAGGGAGGCAGCACTTTGGAGCCTACACTGTAAGAAAGGAAACTGGGTGAGAGAAAGGAGCCACGAGAGGACGAGGCAGAGGGAGATGGAGCATGACCTGGGGGAGGTGGCCCAGGATCCAGAACAGAAGAGGAGTCACCTCATCCTGCGGGCCTGTGAGGAAGGGGGAAGGAAGGCTGTACGGGGGCGAGGCAAGGGTTTTGTTGATCTCAGTGATTAAGGTGTACTGAGCCCTCAGGCGCCACGCACTGTGTGTCTTGGCCTCCGCATCTGCTGTCTGGTATCGCTGCAGTGGTAGAACAGCTGTGAATGGACTGGAAAAGATTCAGCATAGCCACTGTAGAGAACGGAAGGGGGAACTAACGAGGTGAAGGGGTGGTCGTTTGCAGCAGTCCTAATTTATGGGGTCTTACGCTTTTCTCCTCTAGTGCAGAGCAGCCTGGGGACAGGAATGAACAAGGTAAATATTTCAATTTGAATACGATTAGGACAAGGATTGGCAAACTACAGCTTCTGGGCCAAATCTGGCCCACTGCCTGTTTTTATAAACAAAGGTTTATTGGAATACAACCACACTAATTGGTTTACATATTGTCTTTGGTTGCTTTTGTGCTACAACAGCAGAGCTGAGTAGTTGCAACAGACACTGTATGTCCCACAACGCCTAAAGTATTTACCCTCTGGTCCTTTACAGAGAGTTTTACTGACTCCTGGGTTAGGAATCAGCAGCAGGTAAGGCAGAAGACACTGCATGCAGCACAGGGATAGAAAGAAAGTGGTTAAAGGGATGGATAACGGGATTCTGTACTGGACAAGAAAGGAGGCAGAGCCAGGCAAGCACTAGTAGCATGAAAGAAAATAAAAAGATCTGTTGTCTCAGGGAGGCCAAAGTGTAGATATAATAAAAGGAATGAGGGGGCTGGAAGCAATCGGGAAGGAGGAATCCTGGCGTACAAGATTTCAGAGTAAGGCAGTTCTCAGTGATGACATGTTCTAGGGCAGGGTGTCACACTCATTTTCACCAGGGGCCACATCAGCCTCGTGGGTGCCTTCAAAGGGCCGAATATAATTTCAGCTCTTTAACAGTTAAGAAGTAGTTGCATTTATACAGTCCTAAAATTATTTAACTGTTAAAGAGCTGAAATTATATTCGGCCCTTTGAAGGCACCCACGAGGCTGATGTGGCCCCCGGTGAAAATGAGTTTAACACTCCTGTTCTAGGGAGTGCTCAGAGGAACAGCTGATGGTCATTATGGTTGAGGAATTCGAGAAATTATGGATGAGGTGAGGAAGGATGGCTAGTCTCCATGGACGCTGGCATTACTCGGGATGATGGGGGATAAAGAAGATGGTACAGTAGCCCCCTCCCGTGGTTTTGCATTTCAAAGTTTCACTTACCCCTGGTCAGCTGTGATTCAAAAACATTCAGTGGACAATTCCGGAAATAAGCAATTTAATAAGTAACTCATAAGTTTAAATCGCGTATTGGTCTGAGTGGCACGGTGAAATGTCGCGCCACCCCCTTCATCCCGCCCAGGACATCGATCATCCCTTTGTCGGGCTTGTCCACAAAGTGTACACTGCCTGCCCATTGGTCACTGAGTAGCCATTCCCGTGACCGGGTGGGCTGTCGTGGTCTCTCAGGGCTTGTGTTCATGTCGCCCTTACTTTACTCAACAGCGGTCCATGGTCCCAGAGCACAGGAGTGGTGATGCTGACAATGAGCATGTGCCAAGGAGAAGCCAGAAAGTGCTTCTTTTAAATGAAAAGATAAAAGTTCTCGACTTAGTAAGGAAAGAAAGAATTCATATGCTAAGGTTGCTAAGATCTAAGATAAGAACAAATCTGCCTGTGAACTGTGAGGAAGGAAAAAGAACTCTGCACTAGTTTTGTTGCTGCCGCTCAAACTGCAGAAGTTACAGCCACAGTGGGTGATAACCGCTTAGTTAGGGTGGGACAGGCATTACATTTGTGGGTGGGAGACATGAGCAGAAAACGTGTTCCAACCGGTACCGATGTGCCACGTCAGAACGCACTGAGCCCATACAGAAACTGCAGCAAAGGTCCTCTGAAAGGAGTGGCCACATTCACATAACTCTTATTACATCATATTGTTATAATAGTTCCATTTTATTATTGTTGTTCATTTATTACCACGTCTAATTTATAAATTGAACTTTATCATAAGTATGTATGGATAGGAAAAACAGTAAAATTGATCCTTGCACATCATGGGGATTTGGGGCACCAACACCCACCTGAGTAGTTGAAAATCCGCATATAACTTTGGACTCCCCCAAAACTTAACTACTAATAGCCTCCTATTGGCTAGAAGCCTCACTGACAAGTAAACAGTCATTTAACATGTATTTTGTATGCTAAATGTGGTACACGAGGTCTGTCCAGAAGGTCTCCGGCCATGCACTATAAAAAATGGAGGCATTTACTGAGGAAGATACAAGATACAAGAAACAGTGTACACAGGACAATGACGCCTCAGTCCCCTTCAAAGCAGGCACCTTGGGACCTCACACAGTTCTCCCAACCACCATCAGCTGACCCGTATATTTTCCTGAATCTCATTGACAGTCTGAAATCTCTTCCCTTTCAAAGGTGATTTTAGTTTTGGGAAAAGCCAGAAGTCTCAGGGCACCAAATCTGGGCTGCAGAGGAGTCTGAGTCACCTGGGTGATTTGATATTTTGCCAAAAAAACTCTGCACAAGATGTGATAGGTGAGTGAGCACGTTGTTGTGATGAAGCTGTCAATCATCAGTTGCCCATAGCTGCAGCCTTCTGAAACATTCAAATAATTTCCGCCGAGGAATGTTCAAGCTTAACGCAACATTTGATGTCGATTCATTGCTCCACTTGCTCAGTCATTTTGAATGCAAGGGCCACACAGTACACATGCTCACTCAACAATGTCTACTGCCCCCACTGACTAGTACAATGAAGTCATCATTGTTCATGCATGCTCATTCCAGTCCACTCTCCTTGGCTGCCAGGTTACATGGATGTCACACAAACCAGTCTTGTTATATTAACAGTGGCTGGACTTTACCCAGGCAGACCTCGTATACTATATTTTTACAATACAATGAGCTGAAGAAAAGAAAACAGTATTAAGAAGATCAAAAGAAAGAGAAATACATTTATAGTATTTATTGAAAAAAATGTGAATATAAATAGATCAGCACAGATAAGGGTCAGCTATAAATATAGGTCTTGGAACATCTCCCCCGAGGATAAGGGGGGACTACTGTATCTATCTTCTGGTTTTAAGAAGTATTTGTCTATAGGAAGTATCTTTTTAGAGAATGAGCTGGGCAAGTTAAAAAATGCTTGTACACTCTTATTTTAGCAGACTTTAAATATCAGGGAGGCTGTCTAAGGCAGCTACCTCATACACCTTAATATTTTCACTCAATGAGTGGGATGGATTTGCTACAGCAGCCTTTTGACCTTTCAATACTAAATCATTCCGTTCCTAGAACAGCCCATTCCTTCTGCTCCTCTGTTTGAATTTTGGTATTTGCCTGTAGCTCAAACTATTCTTTTAGGTCAGCAGATATTTTATCATGCATGCTAAAAAGGAAAAAAAGAGCAAATAGATTCTTAGATGTCAGATCTGGCGGCAGGCAGCTTTTCATACTCTCCTAAGCCCTGGTGGGTGTTGAGAGGGCCCTGGCCTGTACTTTTTCATTTTTTTGGAGGAAGGAAAACTCTGTACTTTCTCATGTTGGGATAATGGTGAGATTCTCCCTGGCTTCACCCTTTGTTTCTGTTTCTCATTGGTTCCTTTTTGATTTTTTACTTTGGCTTTCAGTAGTAGTCATTCTGTATTTCTCAGTTCATTTTTGCTAGGAAGAGACACCAAACACCGCGCGCGCGCACACACACACACATACACAGGACCCAGTAACTGTGCCCTTTTCCTTTTGTCTATAAAAAGCTCCAGAGCCAGAAAAATTAACAATTTCCTAAAAAGGAATGGGGAAACTGATAGAAAACAGTCCTGCAAACTATGTCAGCTAACCCTGAGCTACTGGTCGGGCTGGTTCAGAAGCGCCATGTTGAAGGGAGCCTTAGCACGCGGGGAAGTCCCAGCCACGCTGCTGCCTGTCCCGGGCGGGCAGTCCCAGCAACTCCTCTAGCCGTGTGTTTTCATCACCCCAAAGAGCCCCGTTTTCTTTAGCAGCCCCTCCCCGCTCCTCCCTCTCCCTAGCTCCTGCAACCGCTGACCTACTTCTGTCTCTACGGATTTGCCCATCCTGGACATTTTATGTGCTGGGATCTGTGACATGTGGTCTTTGTGTCTTTCACTTCACGTAACGTTTTCAAGGTCATCCATGTTATAGTGCGTACCGGTACTTTGCTCCTCTTTATAGCTAAATAGTATTCCATCACATAGAAAAACACATTTTATTTATCCTTTCATCGGTTGATGAACATTTGAGTTATTTCCCCTTTTGGCTATTATAAATAATTCTGCTATGAATGCTTGTGTAAAATACCATGTTTTTTAACCGCTGGACAAAATCAGAATATTTTCATTTACGTGGAGATAACCTGACAGCCCTTGTGAACCAGCTAGGAAGATGGAAAGAAATGAGTTGGAGAACAAACAGAAACCCCTGTGCTTTACAATGAACTTCTGAAGAATTGAAATGACCAAGGACCTACAGCTTCCAGGGAAATTGGCATTTGTAGCTAAGTTCTACAACATTTCTAGAAATGTGTTTGCCATTTAATCTCTGCACCCAATAGTTCTTAGTGCTTTTTAAACGTGAAGTTGTAATATGATAACAATGTAGCACGATTGTGTTTCAGGATGACTTGAGTACAGAAGGTTGGAGATTACACGGCATCTGGGGTCGTCCTATCGGTGCCGTCTTCAGGCACACGCAGCATTCATCGGTGTGTTCACAGCACCCAGTGAGATTTCAACATACAGCCGCGTATTGCAGCTTATTTGCCATAATTGCTGTGTTTCAGCTTTGGCAGATAAACTGTATGAAGGGGATGAGTGTTAACAAGATACCCAAATAATGCTGAGTGAGCCAAGAAGGGTAACAGAGTGGGCAGGGAGGGGCACCCCGGAGTGCAGCCTGAAGTGCCTGGTACAGCTGCGGAGTGTTTGGAAACAAAAGTAAGTTGGTGCGTAGCAATTAGAGATGAAGTGGCTCTTTATGAGCAAAGGCACCACGGAGCCTGCGAATCAAAGCTGCAGATCTGTCAACAGTGATAAGCTATTCAGTCGGTCATGGCCGCTACAAAGGAAGCGAAAGGTGGACGTGCAGTAGAAAGCAGTGATTCTCAAACGTTAGCACACCCCAGAGACACCTGGAGGTCTGTTAGAACTCAGTTTTCTGGGCCCAGCCCTCTGCTTCTGATTCAGTTGGTCTGTGGGGGGCCCCAAGCCCTTCATTCTAACTGATTCCCAGGTGCTGAGGCTGCTGCTGCTGCTGGTTCAGGGACCAACTTTGAAAACCACTAGTGTGAAGTTAAATTCCAGGTATTTTAACCACGTTGTGTATTCGTGACTAACGTAACTGCGTCCTCTTCAGATATATAAGGTAATACTGTGTTAATAGTTCCTCCCGGCCTACTTAAGTGTTTCTCATTAAAGCCCTTCTTCCTGACCGGAGTGAACTATTTCTAGGATGGTTTTTCAGTCATTTAGCAACTACGTTTTGGGTCCTAGTACTTTAGAGTCTCACCAAGGATGGACGTGTGGTTCTGTCCACCTGAAGCAGGGACCTGGCCTGAGGCAGTTCTGTCCAGGGGCCATGCAGGCTGTGCCTGTGCCCTGTGTGTCCGGAGACTCACCATTTCCCAAAGCAGCTCATTTCATGTGCTGAGAACCATTAGAAAGCTTCCTTTCTAAAACTGGGCTACAATCTGTTTTCCTCTATGACTTGCACCTGTTAACTCCAGTTCTAACTCATGCAAATATGAGAAATGGAATCTAAATATTGCTAAGGTTTTGTGACTACCTTCTAATAATTAAATACAGACTCTCACCCTTTCTCCCACTCTCCCCTTTTGGGGAAAGATTTGCATATCTGTCAACCTTTCCTCATGGATAAGATGTCAAGTGCCCACATCCCCTCACCCTTCTGGTTGCCTGCCTTCTAAATTTTATACCAGAATTTAATATAATTCGATAATAAAGTAAAAGTAATCTGATGTAGCAAAATGGTGTGGACATGTACCACAGTGGTTCAGGGGTGTCCAACCTTTCGGCGTCTCTGGGCCACACTGGAAGAAGAAGAGTTGTCTTGGGCCACACACTAAATGCACAAACACCAATGAAAACGGATGAGCAGGAAAAAAAGGTTTTAGGTAAAGTTGCCATTTTGTGCTGGGCCACATTCACGGCCGTCCTGGGCCGCGGGTTGGACAGCCCTAGGTCATACGCTATCACATCAGAGATGAACTTGAGTCTCACCCTGCCCCTTTTTAGCCTTGTGATCTTGGGAAAGTATTTTAGCCTCTTCAAGATTTCCTTGCCTCATTTTAAAATAAGGTCATAAAACCTACTCCACATATTGCTTTTGGAGGCTGGTGCTAGATAAAGAGAATTAAAAACAGCTATTTGAAATGCAATGAAATCTTTAGCTTTCTCCTTCTCGCCAAACAGATGAACAGTTATTGCCCTGAATCCCCACCTACGTCCACACCCTCTGGCAGAAGTCTGAAGATGGGTTCTCTGAAGAAGGTAGATGAGGGGTGTCTAAAATGAGAGATCTCAGGTACAGCCGAGCACATGAGTACCAGAACAAACACTACAGGATTAAGCTAGCATGCGCACACAAATGATGAACGCCGAAATCCCAGCCCCTTTCCCTACTAGGCTTCAGCTCCCTGGGAGCCAGATCTTTATTTTGTAGGCAGGAGGCAGGAAAACTATTTCCACAGGAACCCAAGCCCCTTGGAGAAAAGAACTAAAGATACTGACTTTGGGAGTTCCCCAAGAAATGACCCACTGAAATGACTATACACTGAAGCTCAAGACCGGCAAGTCCCACACTCAAGGCTGATTCAGCTTTTGACCAGCCTTGTGATCCTGCCTTCTTAGTTGCAAGCAGGTAACGAGGAGTACCAGTATCTGAAAAAACTCCTAACACGGAACATTGACGTAAGAATACGTGTTGCATCTATGAAACATGAACAGAGTGTCACCGAACACATTGCTGAAAACCAAAAAAGAAAAAAAAAAAAAGCTCTGGGCAATTAAAAATATAATAGCAGAAATTAACAACCCAATGTGAACATTGTAAGCTAAAGTTGACAAAATCTCTAAGGAAGTAGAGCACAAAGACAAAGGTGGGGAAAAAGAGAGAAAAACAGGAAGACTAGAGGACTAGTCTAGGAGATCTAACATCTGAACAGAGGAGGTTCAGAGGGAGAGAACGGAGAAAACACAGAGGAGAAAATAATTAGTTAAAGCATCCAAGGACATTTTTTAAAGCTGAAGGAAATGAGTCGCCTGATTAAAAGCCAGCTGACTTTCAGTTGACCTCCGTGAGTGAAAGTAATAGCCCTCAGCGGCACATGGAGAGGCTTCAGAAGCTGGAGACGAGAGAAAATTCTATTATACTTTAGAGATAAAACACTTATGTACAATGAATAAGAATTAGAACGACTCCAATTCCTAAGCAGCAATCAAGAAGAGAGTGGAATTTCGTCTTCAAAATTCTGAAAGAAAAGGGTTTCCAACTTAGAATTCTTTATCTACCTAAACTATCACTAAGCCTAGAAGTAGGATACAGACTTCCAGCCAAGATGGAGGCGTAGGTAGACACACTGTATCTCCTTGTACAACCAAAAGAAGCACAGCAACAAATTTAAAAACAAAAAACCAGAACTGCCAGAAAGTTGAACTGTATAGAAGTCTGACAACCAAGAAATTAAAGAAGTAACATTTATCCATACCGGTAGGAGGGGCAGAGATGGGCAGCCAGGTGGACAGGACTCGCAGCAAGGTGGCAGCTGGTGGACTGGGGTGAGGCGGTGGCTGGTGGAGCGGGCAGTCACAAATTTGCGTGCAGATAAACTGGAAGGAACAACTGGGGAGCGAGACAGACCGCACAACCCAGGGCTGCAGTGTGAGGAATATAAAGCCTCAAAACCTCTGACTGTAAAAACCTGTGGAGGTTGAGGCAGTGGGCAAAGCTCCCAGCCTCACAGGAGAGTTCACTGGAGAGACCCACAGGGTCCTAGAACATACACAAACTCACCCACCGGAATCGGCACCAGAAGGGCCCAATTTGCTTGTGGGTAGCAGAGGAAGTGACCGAAAGCCAGCAGAGACCTGAGCAAGCAGCATTGTTCCCTCTCAGACCCCTCCCCCACAAACAGCACCACAGCACAGCCACATGGGTTGCCCCGCCCTGGCGAATACCTAAGGCTCCACCCCTTACTACAAAACAGGCGCTCCAAGACAAAAAAAAAAAAAAAAAAAAAAAAAAAAAAAAAAAAAAAAAAAAAAAAAAAAAAAAAAAAAAAAAAAAAAAAAAAAAAAAAAAAAAAAAAAAAAAAAAAAAAAAAAAAAAAAAAAAAAAAAAAAAAAAAAAAAAAAAAAAAAAAAAAAAAAAAAAAAAAAAAAAAAAAAAAAAAAAAAAAAAAA
>VMDR010005322.1:0-52505 GCA_007922815.1 Macrotus californicus | reverse complement strand
ATAATTTGGAGTCAGATTTTTTTTGTAGTCTTGTGGCCTACCTATTTTGTAAGATTTTAATTATTTTGAGATCATTTTGCAAATTTATTAAAAATTATTTGTCAACATCTTAAAAAACTTTTTTAAAATTGAGGTATCATGAGATTGTATTAGTTTCAGGGCTGTCACCCGATTCAGTATTTGCATATAGTGACATTGTTGCCTCAGTAAGTCAAAGCTTCGTTTTTTAATGGCCTCATGCGATGGTCTTCCCCATCATCCTAAAGCCTTTTAGGTTGTTATCAATTTTTTATGATTACCAATATTAAGGTTTTTATGATGCATAAAAATAGCACCCTCCAGTGGGCAATCACTTCAATTTCAAAACAGGAAGGAAGAAAACTGCTTTTATTTGTATGTAGGAGTGATTGTAGGGGGAGGGGCCTCTTCTGGAGCTGGGGTGCTCTTGAGGGTAAGTCCTGACAGGACCGGGCTTGAGTCAGACTCTCCACAGCAATGCCAGGTATAGGATGGGAGCAAGAAGGGGAGCCCCTGAGGCTCTCCAGCGGGGGCCTTGGGAATTTTCCTCAGGAACTGCATTTGCCATGCACCTCCTGTGCCCCCTGCTCCTCCCAACCCCTTCACCTGCTTTGTCTAAGTCCTATGGCCCCGGAAGGAATAGGAAAGCACAGATCACATGTGCCACCCTCACACTGGCAGCATGAGAGTGTCTCTGGCAGGCCCTGTGTTTACTTCCCTAGGACACTGTTGAGGCGGGATGGGTGATTCTTTGAGGCCGCAGGCTGGTTTTGAGGTGGGGACAAGTTAGTCAGAGTTGCTGAACCTCCCCACCAGGCTGAGGACTGGAGTTTTTGTGTGAGCATTGATGCCCCTCTTTCCTTCAACTCCCACGCGTGGAAACTGTAGCTGAGTCACACAGTCTTGTTCTATCACAACCGGTGGGTGCCATCTTAAAAGTTGACAGATTTTGCCTGTTGGCATCTGGGGCCTGTAACAAAAGATAATGCAACAGATCTAGGTGCTTTAATATCCAGGATTCTAAAGCACTAGACTCAAGTGCTGTCTTCCATTATCAAAGATTATCCTGCCCCTTCAACTCACAAAGAGCAGTCTGCAGAGGAAGGCATTCCATTTCCCTCAGTGGCTTCCCAGGGAACATCAAAGTCCACAGGGTGATACTCAGGGAAGAACTTTTTAACACTTGTAGTGCAAACATCATTTTCTATTTGGTTAGAAAATTGTCTTACTGCAAAGTTAATGTTGTAAGAGAGATTTTAAAACTTTCACTTTTTTAAAAATTTATTTTTATTTATTTTATTTTGCTATTTTTCACATACTCCTTTTGTTTTTATAAATAAAGCGTGGTGGCTTGGATTTTATATCACATTTACAGATAAGGAGCCTCCTAGGCCCAAGCAGATGACAGTGAAGCCACTACTGCTGGAAGGAATGCATGCCCCACATGTGTGTTAAGCCTGAAGAGCAGAGCCTCGATGGCAGAGAACACCACACGCATAGCCTCTGGACTAGAAAGCGAGAAGCAGAGGAAGGAGCACAGGACTGGGTGAAGGACTGGAATCACCACCTAGTTTCTTCACCTTCATGATCCCATGAACCCACTAAAAGTTGTGTTACTTCTAGATTAGCTAGAGGTAGGTTTCCTGATCACGTAGAATGAAACTGTCTCCCATTGTTAACAATCAGGCTAAGGGCATTAGTACAGAAGATATCTACTGATAAATACAGAATCTTAGAACAGCAAAGAGGAAGCTTTATAGATAATCCTGTTTCTTCACAAATCAGAAACTTCCACATCACAGCAGTACATAAAAACTCTACCTCCCAGAAGCTTAGTGCAAAAACTTCTTGGCATTTACAGCAAACAAGGTTCCCTGTACTTCTGGCATCCTCTGCTGAGCTGTAAGATCCAGCTGGCTTTCTAGGGTGTTAGAAACCTCTGTTTTACAATCCACATTACAGATCTCAACTCTACCAGCTATCTTCTCAGGCGGGTAGGCCCCCTGATCAATTTGGACATCAACATCTTTTTCGGTGGCTGTGTTGTACATAGGGATAGCTTTTTGCACTGCAGCCTTTACCAGCAGGAACTCCTGTTTCCAGCCACAAACAGTCGTCTGGGGCTCCAATAACTGGTACATACCCTGGAGGACCGGCCCATCCAGCAGCACTTGGTGCCTGGTTGTATCTTTTACCACCTTGCCGAGTCTTGTTTTGCTTCATTTAGTAGGTAGATGATACAGTCATCTCTCACTCCGGGGACTTTGAGTCTTGCTTGATTCATCAGGTTGGACATAGGAATTTTTCTTCTGCTGCTCTGTCTGCTTTTCTCTCTTCTCAAGGTTTTCCATCATCTTCAGTCTCTGGGTTTGCACAGGATTACCTTTCTCATTGTTGAGCTCTTCTTCTGCTTTTGCATCTATTTCTTCTGCTTTTTCATTGCCTTCTCATTTAATAAGAGCGCCAGATGCTTCAACTGTTTTTGCGCGCCAGTATTGCCGAGGGCCGTGGGGAAAACGATGGTGGGCTGGTGGACAATGAGCTCAAGTTTAGGCTTGAAGGAGATGGTGGAAGGAAAGGAAAAGGAAAGGCCCCAAATTTTTACTTTTTTTTTTTTTAAATTAGGGAAATACTTTTATTTTATTTGGTACCTCAGCCCTCAGGGGTTCCGGCTTGTGGGAGAGTCATGACAGGCAGGGTGGGGGGGTGCAGCAGGTACAGATGGGGCGGCAGCAGGGCTGCCCTCTGTGACAGTCTCAGCTTCACCCAGAGCAGCTCTGTAGGCGCTTCTGGGATGTCAGTCTGTGATAATCAGCCGTTGCCTAGTTACCAAGCCCACTGATAGGAATCAAATATTTGTGGAACTTCTAGGCACTGCGTGGAAAATGCTGCCTTGTGGGAAAAGGGCATTGTTGGGAGTGCCAAGGGCTGTACCCGTGGCCATCTGGGTTCACTGAGAAGTGAGGTTCCCCAGGACTACATTTGTCATTTGCCTCTTCTTTTCCTTCCTCTCTACTCCTCAATCTCATGTCTCAGGGCTCTGTAGTTCTCAGACTGACGCTCGGTTGCTGAGGAGTTAGTAACTTTGGAGCTGGAGTGGAACCAGAAGGGCACAGTACATGCATCCCAGAATGCAAAGGGTAACTAACCGGGAGAGACACAATGGAGTACCCAGGGCAAGGCGCCCAGTGGGGAGGTGTGTCTTGTCACTCACATTGTTAAGAATGCAAGCAGAGCAACATGTCAGTTTTATTATTATTTTCTCTGCGAAATTGTGCACCCGTTATTGTCTGCACATGGGGTGGGCCCTCCTGCCACCCTGCCTGTGACATGCCATTGAAGTAATGGCAAATTCAGGGATGTGGCTCAGTTTAAGGTGCTGAACCAGGCTGTGTACACTCTGTAAAGGAGAAGCTAGCACACTCCCAGGCTCGAAGTAGACAATGAAATCACCTTAAATGGAAAATTTCATGAGCAGGGCCCAGGGAATCCTGTTGAATTCACAGGTCTTGAGGAAAAAGGTTAGTAATGGATTCTCTCTTTCTCCTTAAGGAATGATCAATTCCTCGGTGTGAAGACTAAAGGGAGAAAAAGCCTTCCCCTCTCTAAGTCATCTTCTTTCTGGTTAATCTGGAGAAGCAGTTAAGCATCCTCAAAGGTTCTGTTTTCTCCACTAATTTGCCCCAACCAGTGAGCAGAGAGATGCTGAGCAACACCCTACTGATGAAACCTTCCTTGGTTTGGGCAAAATATTTTAAGTGTTCTAAAAATCAAGCTGTAACAAGTAAATGGATGCTTAGAAATATGATTTCAACACTAGGAATCCCTATGTGATATCCCACGGCATTGTGGATTTCTGTCTGAGCCCTTTGCTCTCTAACACGGAGGCTTTTCCGTGAGTAGGGAAGCTCTGGTACCAAGATGTAAGCAGGGACTTTCCGAGTGATGCTGTGTTGAATGGATTTATTTTGCCTGTGAGCTGGGAAAAAGAGCTCTATTTGATAACATCACAGGTCTTGGCAGACAGACAGTTTGCACAGGCCAAGGCTCCCTGGTGTTGGGTGACTCATGGAAAAATCCTTGGCAGACAGACTTAGCCAGCTCTAAGTCATCAAGGTCTGTGGGGCAGGAACACAATAGCAACTCTCTGGGCTCAGTCCTTCGGAATTTCTTTGCATTTTCACCTGTTCCTTTTCCCTTCAAGTTGCATATGTTTCGCCACCTTCCCAAGACTGGCCACTTCTCCGGTGCTCTCCACGGAGCTCTCGCCAGCTTGTTCTGACTTGTGGTCCTTCGGACAGATCCCTCTCTCTAAGCATCCTCAGACTCTTCTTAACTTGGGCCTCTTCAAACGTGCTAGCACCATCTCTCCTTCAAAGCAGCCTTCCATCAGAATCTTGCCGCTTCATTTACGTATTTTTTTCTCTTTCTCTTCTTTCACTGGCAAGCTTCTAGAGAGATCTGCATTTGGATCTCACCTCCTGTGCATTCCTAAACCACTTGTATTCTGGTCCCAAATTGTTCTTCCCAAGGTCACGGGCAATTGCTTGATCCTGAAACCTGATGAATGGCCCCTTTCCCATCCCCTGACCTATTTGCATTCTTCAGCTCTGTTTACTGTGCTGTACTAAGAACTCCCAGACTTTATTTAGGTCTCCTGCTGTTTCTGCCTTTGGTCTTCACATGTGGTACATGAGGCTTCTATTCAGTTGTCTTATCTTTTGTATTTTTCACTCTTCCCATGGGCAGCTCATTTGCTCCTCAGTTAATAGCCATCTCCTCTCGGAGCGGATGCCTAGGTCTACATCCACACACTTCCTGAGTTTTAGTCCTACATTTCGCTGGACATCTACCTGACAATAGCTCTCACCGTCTCCATCCTTCCACATGTGAAACAATAATTCATGTGTGTCCTCTTTCCCAGTAAGCTGATCCTTTATAGTTTCACAGTGAATCATGAGACCAGATTTATTCCAGCCCTGCCACCATCCTGTTCTGTGAATTCAGGTAAATTCTTCAACCCACCTGACTTCAGTTTCCACACTGGTAAAATATAAATGATTCTGAATCCAAATCTACAAATGTACTCAACCCTACTACTAAGTAGCTCAATTTACCTGAACAACTTATACCTTTTCTCTAAGCCTCAATACCTTTATTTTCAAATGAAAACATTAATATTTAACTCACAGGGGTGATGTGAGAATTACATGAGGTAATACCTACAAGTGTCATCAGAGTGTCTGTACATAATGCTTTATATAGTAGCCATCAGTCTTCCTGTTACCCAGGCTTGATACTTTGGAACATTTTTTATTTCTTCTCCTCTTCCATATCTAGGTAATGACCAAGTTTTATCAATCATTCCTCGTTAGTGTTTTCATGGCAGCTTTCATGAATACCCAGTTACTGCACGGCGCCACACCACATACTTTATAGATATCGGTTCTCAAGTTCATCATCACTTAAGATGTTGGTGTTGATGTTTCTGTTGCAGAATCAGCTTCAAAGTTCGTTTGAGTGATTTGCTCAGATCACATGGCTAATAAATAGCTGGGCTGGGATTCAAGCTAAGTCTGGCTACCTTTAAAGTCAGCTCTGTTTCCACTATCCTGGGCTTTCTCTTCCCTTCCTCCCTCCCTCTCTCCATCCTTTCCTTGCTCCCTTTCTTCCTTCCTTGCACTTCCTACTGTTGTCCATCAAAATCTCTCCCAATTTTGCACCTATGGGCCTCTCTACCTCCACTCTCTCCTGGTTCCCTCTCTTCCCATCCATCACCACCAGATTTACCTCTGCTCCTTCCTGGGAGACATTGAACAATCTCCATTATCTCATTAGACATCCAGAATTTAAGGCCTCCCTCTCCCACCTCATTTCTTATATTTTAGCCAAAGAGCTGATTTTGTATACCTGCAATGCCTGCAATGTATTTTACATGTTTTAAGCTCTTTTTAAAAACACATTTTCTCTACATGGAGAATGCTGCCCAGATGAAGTCTCATTAAAACCTTAGCTGACTAGGTAAACCCATGGTTATTGTTGTTCATTTTAACAAACACAACTATTTGGCCATGTCTTGGGACAGATTCTTTACTCAAGAATTCAAGTTAAGTATATGTCATTGAAACTATTTTTGGAGATCTCTTTTCAAACTCGGCATCTCTTCTAGGGCCCTTGAGTGCAGCAGTTAGGTAAATCCGGTACCCATCCTCTGGCTTCCTCTTTTCCTTTTCCGGGCAATGCTATCTACTTTGGAAATGTATGCAGCCAGTGTAGAGCTCAGAGATATCCATTGCAGCATTATGTATAGCAGTGAAATCTGCAAACACTAAAAGATTTAAGAGAATGAGCAAGCCAGTTCTGAATATTACGCAGCCATTAAAATAATCTTTTCAAGGAATTTCAAACACATGGGGCATGGCTTTTGATATGTTAACAACAACAACAGAATGAAGAATGAAGACAAATAAGCAATGACAGCAACGAACAACACAGCAGGATCCAAATAACCTTTTCATTCAGACCTCAACTATATAATATAAAATATGGGGGGGAAACCTTTTGATGAAAGAATTGTTAATATCTTGCTTTGCTACAATTTCCTACACTTTGCAAGTGTTCTGCTATCGTCAGGCAAAATAATGTAATGACTTACAACAAATAAGGATGCAGGGATAATTCCGTGTGTTTTTTGATCCCCAAGATCACTGCTAGATTCAGTGATTGTGGGAGGGCTCACAGGACTCAGCATAGAGTAGTAGAGATGACTATGATTTATCCAAACGATATAAAGAGAAATCCAGAAGAAATCAGGCACAAGCTCCCACGAGCCCGCTCTCCTGGCACAGTCCCAGAAGACACACTTAATTCCTCTAGAAATTAGTTGTGTCAACAAGGTGTGAAACCTTTCCTCTAGGGAAGCTCATTAGAGAGAGGCTCAGTGCCCAGGTTTAATTGGGGCTGGTCACATAGGCAGCCTGTGCCTGGCACAGACTAAAATTCCAGACTTTCAAAAGGAAAGGAGATGTGAGCATAATATGTTGTTTGCATGGAGTTGCGGCACAGTGGGCCGCACTTATTAGGGAACCGTGGGAACCCTTCCAAGACCCAAGGTCCCGGAGGCCAGCCCGGCCAGCCTCGAGCAGCTGGACCTTTCCGAGCCGGCAGTCTCTGCCTGCTCTGCCTGCTCTGCCTGCTCCTCTGTGCTTTCCCTTGCTCCTCTGCCTTCCCATTTCCAGACTTCGTTGGGGAATAAGTGCCCGAATTTTTACTTCTTTCCACCTGTGCTTCTAACAGAAACACTGATTTGATTCCACTGTGGTCTTTTCAAAGTGTGAAGCATGGAATTGGACAGAAAAGTCTGCGGGAACTCAAAACACCCGGGTCTCCCCACCCACACCTTTCTCAGGCTAGAGAGGTGGTCTGTGCGTGGGCTCACCTGGTGAGGCTGAGAGGACCTAGGAGTGTAATTAGGACTGGGAGTGCCAGCTTCTAGCTCCTGGCTCCTGACTCTGTGTTTTTCCTTCAGCTCTAACTGCATGCAAATCAATGAGCTCAGTCATTAGCGCACAAGCAGCCACACAGAACTCATTGTTCCAGGAATGTAGGTGCTTCAGCATGCGGCTCTGAGCGCAGTTTGGTTGCCCTTCTGCAAACACACTGTGTCATCATTCCTCCCATGAGACATACTCTTGGGTAATGACTTCATGCCCATCCCGAGTCTCCCTGGGAGATTTCAAGACACAGGCTCACATGCTCATATGCAAGTCCCCCTCTGTCTGGTCGATGATGATTCATTGCGTCCACTCCCTGTCCCCCATCACCCATTGTTCGTCCTGACTGCCCTGACTGTCCCCCAGCACCTGACTTGACGCCTGTGCACATAGCTAAGCTGCAGGTCCAGTTGAACACACAAATTCATATTCTTCCCACTCCACCCCTCTGGTCCTTCCCCCCATCTGTATTCAGTGGAATCTGAGACCCCTTAGGGGATGAAACAAACAAATAAAATTTTTATCATGATGGAGGCCAGACCCTGTCTTTATTTGTTTTTTCCAAGAGAAGAAAGCATTTCTGTTCATACTTGCTTACTCTCGCCAGGCTTTGTCCTTGATGAGTGTCCATCATTTTTGTTTGTTTGTTTGTTTGTTTGGTTTGGTTTCTTTTTAAAGTAAAATAAGTTTATTATTTCATGCCTATGTTTACCTTTACCTTTCACTTCCGTCTTCCACTCTCTTTAGTAACTTACATCGATGAAGATGAAAATGAAATCCTTGAGTTATCATCAAATAAAACATTCTTGGTCACACTAAAGATTCCAGAGGAGTGTGTTACTGAAGAGGAATTGCCTCACCTGCTTCAGCAAAGGGTAATGGACCTTATGCATTGTTTACTGAGTTCCTAAATGAGGAATACAAATTCTGTTACAACAGTTGAGTAGAGCTACAGGATAAGTGCTTCAAGCTTGGGTTTTAGCAGAAATAGACACTTACAAATGGATTTTCTATCATGCAAAACCAGAGAGCAGAGCCCTGGTCTCCAGCTAAATGCATCCTGGAGGGAGGGCAGTGTTCTGTTTCTTCACTCTGCTCTGCTCTTAAATTTGATTTAATTTGTAGTTTCACTGAGGGTCTGTAATGTGCTAGATGACATGCCAAGTGCCAGGGCCACAAACTCTGTGCCGTTAGTGGAGGCTCACGGCCCAAGCAGAGGAAGCGATGAGATAGATAGTATAAGATATATTCTGTTGTTGAGAATGTGTTTTGTTTTGCAAAATGTATGTGTTTCGCAACCACAAAGGTGGGACATCTAGACTCCCTGAGGTGGGGATGGAAGCTTGGAAGGCCTCCTGGAGGAAGTGATACTCTGGATGGCAGTCTTTTTGGCAGTGTACTATGGATTCCACATGCTATGTGGCGGGGACTTGCAGAGGTGAGACTGAACAGGAAGGGAGGGTCAGATCCTGAAGGTTTTCCTACTCTTTGTGAAAGCACTAAGATATTTTAATCTGCAGGTTGATACGGTCAACTTTCATTTTAGTGGTGAAAAAACAATCGAGGTGGAGTGTAGTTAGAAGGTATTGTAGTAGGTCAGTTGGCAAACGAGGGAACCTTGAACTAGGGTAATATCAGGGGGAAGAAGGAAGATTCAAGTGAGATTTAAGAGTCTTCTCACTCCATAGGATTAATGGCTAGTTGGGTGTGGGAGTGGGGGAGACCGTGATTCCAGGTTCCTGGGTGGCCAACAGGTGAATGTGGCATGATTTACAGAGTGGGAAATTCAGGAGAATACGCCCTCTGTGAAATACGGGTGCTCTGCAGCCAGACCATGAAGGCTGGTTGGGGAAGTCCTGGTCACCCTGTCAAAGACAGGGTGGTTCACCGCCAGACCCAAAAGTTTTGGATAAGCAGGGCCGGCCTGCTGTCCAGTGCCCTCTTCTTTGCAGTGACAGGTCGAAGGGCATGAGTCCGCCATTTGACTTCCCTTTGGTTCCTGCCACAGCTCCCGGAGGAGGCGATTCCAGCTCAGTCACGCCAGAGTCCGTTGCGAGTACCCAAGTGCCTAACAGCGATTGCTTCTCCGATTGAGGAGTTTGCTCTGGGAAGATTATCCCTGTTTCTCTGCTTCCTTTTCCTTCTTCGTATCTTATCTGCAGTTCCCTTTTCCTCCTTTCCTTCCAGCTGCTTCCAGAGCAAGTAGCGGAGTGAAGAGCCCCTTGCTGCTTTCCTCTTGGTGGCTGTTTTAATCGAGGGGCTTTGTATTTGATGAGCAGAAATGAAACAGATCAGCAACCACACATGTCACTTGTTACACTCTGGGCTCTCTACGTCAAAGGGAAATGGATGTTAATTATTCACCTGAGACCTGTATCTCTCGCACAGAGCCAGGCACGAGCAGATTCCACGGGTATCTGTGGCCCATCATGGCTGTGTGGTGGTAAAGGGCCTGGCAGTGATCCCTGGGCCTCTGAGCTGCTTTCTTGTCTGGTCAGTGGGAATCACTGTGCTCTCCCTGTGTACTTACAGGTGCATATGAGATGCATATAAAGAACCTTGTAAAACATTTTAAAAAAATTCTTTGACTTGCACATGATAAAAGTGAGGTGCAGTGAAGTGAAAAAGACTCCTGCACCCTGGCTTCCCTACAAAATACATTCGGGGACAAAAATGAGGAACTTGGAGATTGTGGGGGGGCTCTGCCTGTCACGGATGAGAAGAAGTCTACCAAGACATGATCTGCTGGGGGAGGAAAGGTGGCCACTCTCTCAGAGGAGAAGGGCCCTGAGCCTCTTCCTCAATGAGCTTTTATTGGCTTTAATTTGCAGGACTACAGGTAAAGCTCATCAATCATTGTCAGGCTGTAATGATCAAACAGTAGATAACATTCAAAGAACTATGAGGGCTTATTCTGAGTGAGGGTCTGACAGCCAAAGGGCCATAAAACTTTGGGGAAACAAACTCATTCTATGCTTGGACCCTTATCATTTAAATTGAGGGTATAAACAAAGTAGATTTCATAGGACTTTGTGCACTCTTTCTCAGGCCTGATTGCCCTAGGGAACCCGCCCTTTCCAGCACAGGGCTGTGCACACCTCAGGCATTGTTTCAGGCTTAAGTCAGGTGAGGGATGCGGGCAGCCAAGAGATTAGGAGACTTCTCACAGACAGAATGAAGACTCGGGCTATGTCAAAGCCGAGGGACAAGGGTCCATCACCCCCTTTTTCTATACCACCCCCCACAAGTCCTTCCCTGATGGCCCCTTTGTGACTGTGCCTGTCTTAGGTCATCCCTCCCTTGAGGGATCTTACCCGTCATTGGCTAACCAGTCATCCTCCTGGGGCCAAGCAGGGTGAAGTAAAAGGGGGCAGAGGCAGTGCCCCTCCCAGGGAGATAAGCTTTGTCTCCTTAGTGGCTTATGATCCCAAGTTCTCTTGCTCAGTTTTAGCCAGGGGGGTTGCAGCTTCTGAAACCAGGCAGGGCGGTTCCCAACAGGAGATATCACTGTTCTGTTGTCAGGTTGAGAGCTGCCCTTTCTTCCACTTGGGCCAGTTTTCAAAAGTTTCTGGATATGGAAGGTGAATGGGAGTGGATATTGCAATACTATGTCCTCTCGTTTGCTTTACTGACTTGCTTTCATGAACAGTTTTCCTAGCCCCTCTCATATCTCACTGCCAGTGTTCTCTTGTGGTAGGGGCCATTACTCTGCTAAAGCCATCCCATTAGCTGTGTGCGTGTGTTTGATGCAAAAGTTAAGCATGGAGCTTCTGATAACCTAGGGGAGGTAGTTCTCTCATTCTGGGAGCTGTCTTCTAATTAGCCTCTGTGCCCAACTCTGGTAATCAGCTCACTGGGCTCTAGCTCAGTCTGCACATTTTACCGTGAAGTAAGAACTCCACTATCTTTGCAATTATACACCATTCCCAGTTGGGCCCATTTTCTGGGGGAAAATGCCCTACTTGTGGCTTAAAATGGCTGTTTCTTCTTACAACGAAACTCTGGAGAAAGGAGAGAAGAGCTGAGTGGCCTGGCTCTGCTGTCTCCCCAGCCACTGCGGTGTGCTCTCCTGCCCGGGTCCTTGGCTCTGTGTGGGCTCGGGCTGCAGACCACCCTCACTGTTGCATCAGGCCATGGTGCATCAGTGCTGTGCAGAAGAGAAGTTGAAATCTCCGCCCAGTCACTTGATCCGTATCAAATGAGATTTTTTTAAGTGAGTGCGAACTTAACTTTTGGTTGGTGCAGTTGGTTGGCTAGGCCCATTTCCTTCTGCTTTTTGACCCAGAGTCTCTGGATAAGTTAATTTCCAGCTAGCATGGGCTCTCCTTGGTCCAGGAGTGGCTTTGCCTTGCCAGGTGACCCCAGCAAAGCCCGGCAGTAATGCGTGTGTTTGTTTTACCTGTTCCTGTTTGTTTCAGCTCGTCGATGTGTACAGTTCGTCGCCGTCTCTGAGCCGTTACTTTACTTCGGTGGAAACGAACTTTAGGTAAGAACGTGGAGGGTCTGGAAAGGGACACCACCATTTACCTAGAAGGACTTCCCAGGCCCCAAAGCTCAAAGGGATCCAACGATAGAATTGTAAAGTGTCCAGATTAATTAGGTGACTCCATAACATCACACGGAAGAGAGGAAAAGCCAGTCCCAGGCACACCATTCCTGTTAACAGTGGGTGCTCCAATGAGCGGAGGGTAGAAAGGGAATTGGAGCTCAGATAGTGATGTGATGTCAGCGATGGAAGGCATGCAACTCACTTCTGGGTTCGAGGAACACGAGTAATACAGGAGTCCATGTTCCTTGTATAGTGTTGAAAATATAAAGGTACATATTACAGGGCAAGCCTGCTTTCTGTTCCCCACCACCCCGCTCCTATCCCTGGACACTGCCTGTGCCAGTCAATTCCATACACATGGCGAATGCACTCCCTTCTACAAAACGAACAACCACCAACAGTTTGGTGGCACTTCTTCTATACATGTATTTCCCACATACACTTCATGTGCTATACATGTAGAGCACATACACACGCACGTATTTTTTGTTTTTAATTTTCCTCCTAATCTTCAATAGTTTCGTGTATGTCAGTAGACACATATGAAAGCACATATGTGGATAGAAGTCATTCGATTATCCTTTTGTGTGTTAGGACAAAATTTACCTGAGCTTTATTATTATCTACTATTCCTAAGATATGCCTGGAAAGTGACCATCAAAGGCAAAATCACACTGAAGTTCCCCTCTCGCCACACACTTCCCGGACCATTATTTGAATGGTCCTGGGAGGGGAAGCGTGTGAAGCAGGCAGTAGCATGACGGGGTGGAAGGACATTTGGCCTGGCGTCTGAAAACATGTGCAGTGGCAGGTTGCCTTGGCAACACTGGCCCGTCTCCTCTGTGGATTCCTATGTGCATGTTAACTTATGGTGCCTTCTCTTTTCTTTTAAACTCTATTTTTCAATTACAGTTTATGTTCAGTATTATTTTGTTTTAGTTTCAGGTGTACAGCATGGTAGTTAGACAGCCATATATTTTATAGAGTGCTCTCCCTCCAATCTCCAGCACTCTGATACCATACATAGTTACTACAATATTGTTGACTGTATTCCCTGTGCTGTACTTTAATCCCGGTAACTGTTTTGTAACTGCCAATTTGTACTTCTTAATCCTATCCCCAACCCCGCTTCCATCTGTCTGTTCTCTGTAGCGGAGTCTGTTTCAATTTTGTTTCTTTATTTTGTTCTTTAGATTCCCCATTTCAATGAAATCACACAGTATATGTCTTTCTCTGATTGACTTACTTCACCTAGCATAATAGCCTCTAGGTCCGTCCATGCCGGTGCAAGTGATAAGATTTCATTCTTTTTTATGGCCGAGTAAGGTGACTTCTTTGACATTGTTCGTTTTAATCACGAACCGCTGGCACTAAAGCACCAACAGAAAAGGAAGAAGTGTGTAATCAGACTCAGCGTGCTTTCCTCTGTGCACTTGCCCCAGCTCACAACTCAGAGACTGAGACAGACGTGAGAGAAGGAGCCTTGTTTGGAGCCTGAAGGGCTTTTTCAGGAATCCAGCCTTGCTTGGTGGGCTTAGAGGAGGTGGGATTGTGTAATGGGTTGGGGTTGAGCCTGGGAAAAAGTTGTCAGAAAAATGAGTAAAACGTGGCTAGCAATCTGAAGTCTTACTTATTGTAGGAGAACCTGCCTTTTAAAGTTATTGGAAAGAAAAACTCAAGGATTTTAGTATTTTGGATAAAGAAATTCTGCCTGGGAAATACTTTTGTTTCATTTTTAAAAGGCTAGGTAGAGTTTCAACAATGTTGAATTGAGAAATAAAAGTTGTCAGCTTCAAAAACACCATCGCTGCAGGGAGCAGGAGACAGCCACATGCCTGGCGACATTTGTGTCCACGGGGCTCCTGACCTCAGTCCTGGACTGGCCCAGCAGGAACCTGGGAAATGCCCTTTGGTTCATCAGATGGTGGGCCCACTCAGGTGGTGGGCAGATGAGGCAAAGCCCACAGGGGTCTCTGCTTCCCTGAAAATCCCTCTTCTCTCCTGAGAACTCAGCCTTATACAAATTCCCCTGCGACCTGATTTCCTGGGATGATACCAGGCAGAACAATCCTCGCACTCAGCTTCTGGCTTTGGTCTTGTGACAGTCAGCCTCTAGTCTTTCCCATGTGCCAACCCCGGTACTTGCTCGTGGGAGTGCAGAATGACTATGTGTGGAGATGTGACCATCATTAGCGATAATTAGAAGGTAAAGCATAAGGAACACCTGTAAACTAGACTCACTGGCTTAGAGTTTGAAAGTGCATTTTTCAGCCTGCCTGTAGAGGTATCCTTGAAACTGTTTTTCCAGAGTCTCGACTGTCTGTTATTCATTTAAACAGCAGGGTTTGGCGCACTTCTTGGCTTTCTTACAGTTTATAAACTTGTCAGCGACATTAATGCAAACATGTTGGTCTGTGTAACCTTTGGCCACAAGAGGGAGCCCTTTGCCTGTCCTTACCAGGGGCAGCGTTTACGCCTGGGACTAGAGTGTCTATAAAATTTGCCCTGGGGTGAGAGTCTCAGATGTGGCTGCCTCTTGATAATTTCATTGCCTGCTCTTAATCTGGGTCTTTTTTGAAAGTAATAGGATAATTTTGGAAAACCTAAACGTTAATGTACCATTTAACAAGTGATATACGCTACTCAACTGAGAATAGTTCGATGATTATTTTTATTTTGGAAACAGGAAAAATAGTTTCTAGGAAGATGGACACTCCTTTTCCTTAGGTCTCCTTCCTGAGAGCTGTGAAGCTGGCGGCCTCGGGAGTGGAAATGGGACGGAATAAGTTTCTTAGTTTGGGAACAAACCAGGGAGGTATGATTTGTTGCTGGTACACAGGGCAGTTGGTGGGAGCCCAGGAGTTCTGCACCTCTGATGGCAGAGAGCTTTTTACCCTACTTTAAACAATAATGTGGACCCTGGGTGGGAAGCTCAGCTGTTTAGAGCATCATCCCGATACACCAAGGTTCTGTGTTCAATTCCCAGTCAGTGCACGTATAAGAATCAACCAATGAATGCATCAATAAGTGGAACAACAAATCAATGTCTATTTTTCTGTGTGTCTGTCTATCTCCTCTCCTCTTTCTCTCTGAAATCAATAAATTAAAAAAATAAAAGCCAAATAATTAACTGGCTAAAGCAAACAGCTCCGACTAAGGCACACTTGTTGGGGCAGGGAATGGATGGAGTGTGAGCACATGGAGAAGGGAATACTGGAGAACAGGACTTCCCTGGTCTGCCTTGGCAGGGGGGCAGGGGGTGTCAAAGAAAGGCTGGTGTTGGGGCAGACGATGTGCCAGCCCTTGGATCCACCTTGACAATAGCTGGGTCCTATCTCTCCCTTCACTGGCCTCTCGGTGGACTCCTGTAGGGAATGCATTCGAGGGGGAGGGAGTAGGTGAGGATCACCTGAGCTTTTTGTCCTAGATCTATAGAGTGGGATTCTTCCAGGACAGCACACCCTTTGCTCTTTTGTATTTGGAAGAGCATGCAGAACTAATAAAAAATGTTACTGCTAAAACCAATTTCTGGAGTTGCAATGTGATCTTGTTATGTTTGACTGTCTCTGTTTAGTATGCCTTTCAGAGGAGAAAATGCCACAATAACCTACTACCTGCAGTTTGGGGTTCCATTGGAAGATACAAATTTTATGAAATACATGATGAGTGAGGAATTGGTGCTGGGCATTTTGCTACAGGATTTCCATGATCAGAATCTGTCTGGTTGTGAGACCCTGGAACTTGATCCAGAGTCCCTCTTGCTGTATGGTAAGTCGAGCAGGTCAAGAAGACAGAGTTGTGCTGGTGAGCAAGTGAGCCAGACTGGGGACAGGGGGTTGGGGTTGGTGTCTGTGCAGGTGATGTTTCCTGTTCCGTGGAGGTTACACAGTCCCTGCCCTCCATGACCAGACTGAGTAGTTGGGGAAAAACATGGGCAAAATAGTTAAACTATAAAGATGAGGATGGCTGAATGTTTTCTTGCTGTAGTTCACACACATGCTAAGCCCCACATTTCATTTCACAATATTATTGGTACAGATTCACCTCATTTTATTGTGCTTCACGGATATTGCATTTTTTACAAATCGAGGGCAAGACCCTTTACCAGCAAAAAGATTTTTACGTGCCTTAGTGCGATTCTCTTTTTATTGTGGTGGTCTGGAACCCAAGGTTCAATTTCTCTGAGGTATGGATGCAACCTTCATGGAAACACCATGGTTTTGCCAGAGAAGTGAAGTGTTAAAGAATTTGAAATAAACAATAGAGTTAAATCATTGAAGGATTATCTCAATATGGGAAGTTCACTCTTTTCCTGTTGAAGGCCAGTGAGGTCATTGACAAATTAATAGAGGGGCCTAAAAAGTCAAATTAATCTCTTTCCTTAGAAAATTATAATAGATTTACTCATTCACTTTTAAGACTAACAGCAGAGCAGGAAAAGTGATACGTTGTCTAATAAGCATAGAAGACACCCTGCTTGTCAGAACTTTCAATACTTTCCCCAAGACCTAGGAAAAAGGAAGGTGGGAGGGGGAACACCCACAACTTTGAAATGTCCTTCCATCGTCTGCACTGAAGCTTGACCTTTCACTCTCGATCCCTTGTCACTTTCCATTTCTGAGTCCTCCCATGCAGATGCACTGGCTCTCGTTAGCCCCAAATGTCAACAGTCTTGGGTATTTTATTTTCACATCAACCATCCATCAGAAACACTCTCTACACATTTGTGGTCGGAAATACTAGTTGAATGAATGAAAAAGGCAAACTAGAAGATGTGGTTAGCACCAGGCACAGTGCCAGCAGCCTGGCCTCAGAAGCACAAACAGAGAATGAAGCACTTGTGTGACTTCATAGCGCAAGGGTAGGCACTTGCTATGATGACACATTTCTTGAGGATGGGAGGTGAGAGTAGATTAATCTTGGCCGAAGAACACAGAAAATTATATTAAGCAAATGAATAGAGAGAATGACATTTAGAAGGCCAAACTTCAGCTCACTGGGAAAGTCTCATAAATGAATAGTTTGCTTACAGAGCAGCTGAATCAATAAAGTATGCCTATGGGCCAGGCATACATGTGTGGGACGAAGGATTATGCACCTTCTACAAGAATTTTAAAGGGAAAGAAAGAAAAAAAAAACCCTATGATCCCATCTTGTGTAAAGAGGAGAGGGAAGAGAACTCGACCAGCTGCTGTGGTATGACTGGTCTCGATTTTCTCAGGCCTCTCTGTAAATTCTGTGGTTACCTGCCCTTTCCGAAAAAAAAAAAGGTGTGGCAGAATGGAGGAGGGGGAGAAAAAGTTGAAGAGGATTTTATTTTGAGGTTGGGAGCGTGATAAAGGGCACGTTGCTTTTGAGACCAGAGGAAAGCTCAGCCAAGCAGCCTCGGACTAAGACATTTCCCCAGGTCCACATTCTGCCTCTGGTCCCCGGGGGTTAGCATGAGCTAGACTGTTTCTGCTCCTCAGGAGACTGTGCTTTTTCCTTTAGACATTTCTTTGGAGGGGCCTCCTGTGACCTCACATTTACTCCCTAGGGCATGCCTGTGCAGTATTTTAGCTGTTTAATATTTTCAGGAATATGACTCTCAAATAGAAGGGTAGACCATGACCCAACGAGAGGAGGCAGGTAGGCCAAGGAAGGGGACAAGTTGAGGGGAAAACTCCAAAGAAAGGGAAGAGATGTCTGTGGCAGGTGGAGGCGGAGGCCACTGGGAGGGACCCAATGAGACCCAGTGGGGTTCTTAGGCCAGTTCCCCATGTTCACATACGCTGTGGGCTTGGGGGGTTACCCCCACACCTGTGATGAGCTGGGCAACTTGTTTTCCACAAAAAGAATGTTCTAATTCTTCAAAGAGCAGAGATGCTTTTAATTGTTGGTTCTGTGTTCCGATTAGAGAATTTGAAGACAGCCAAGTACCTTCTCCCCAGAAAAAAAAGCACATAACTTCTCCCTCGACACAAAATTTTACAATTTCAGTTTTCCAGGGATTCCCTGAGGCTAGCCTCTAGTTCCCCTGGGGTCCATATGCATGTGCACTTCAGGGCCAGAACCCCTGAAGTTAGGCGCTGATTTGGGTCCCTGGGTAGTAGGCATGTGTTTTCTGTGTTCTGAGGTGAAACGACAACCACTCTTCCACCTAGCTGCAGGCATATTTTGGTGCCTTATGAAAATAAAAACTCCCCTTACTACTATAATCAGAAGGGAATTTTTAAATAACGACTTTTGCTTCTCGGCCCCTCAGTATTCATTGAGGTGTAATCAACACGCACGCCGTGGGTTTAAGGCCAGCGTCGCGATGGTTTGCCACCTGCCACGTGCACGGCCCTGTGATCGCCCAGAGAGGGCAGTGAACACCTGCCGCCTCGTGGCTGCTGTTTCAGAACAAGCACCCAACTGAGTGAACTTGGAGAGCTAATGGGCTTTATTGGGCGATTCAGTAATCAGGTAGCATCCCAAACAGTAAATAGAGAGGTGCTCAGAGAAGTTATACAGAATGGAAGGTTTTCAAAAGCAAGAAGTGGGCAGGACAAGGAAATTGAAAGGGTGGATTATTTCAGGTAAGGTTACCTTCCCTCAAGGGAAGACTCGGGGGATTTCCAGGCAGATTATCTCACTGCTGCTGACCAGGAAATTCCAGACTCGTTGGTTTTCAGCCTTTTTCCTGGGAAAGGCTGACATTGCCAGTGACTCAGACAGTAAGTCAGTCTTGATGGGACTTAGACCAAGGGACTTCATTTTGAGCTGTTGTTTTCTTTTTGACATTAAAAATGTTTTTTCCTTGTGATAAGAACTTTCTGGGTCTGCCCTCTTAGCATCTTTCAAATGTACTATACAGCAGTGTTAACTATAGTCATCATGTACAGTACATCCCCAGTACTTATATATCTTTTTAAAAAAAGATTTTTATTTATTTTTAGAGAGAGGGAAAGGGAGGGAGAAAGAGAGGGAGAGAAACATCAGTGGGTAGTTGCCTCTCACGCGCCCCCTACTGGGGACCTGGCCCACAACCCAGCATGTGCCCTGACTGGGAATCCAACTGGTGACCCTTTGGTTCACAGGTCAGCGCTCAATCCACTGAGCCACACCAGCCAGGGTTCACCTATCTTATAACTGGAAGTTTGTACTTGTTAACCACCTTCATCTGAATTACCCGCCCCCCACACTCAACCACCAATCTCCTCTCTTTTTCTGTGCTATTTTTTAGATTCCACATATAAGTGAGAGCATGTAGTATTTGTCTTTTTCTGTCTGACTTATTTCACTTATTGTGATACCCTGTAGTTTAAAGAAATTTTTTTAAATGCATCAACCCCTTCCACTGCCCCTGTGTTTGAGCTTGTTCACCTTGTGTATGGTTGGGGCCTGGGTATGAGGAGGAGAAGTCTGTTGTGAACATCGAAAACTGACTTATGTTGCACGTCGTGAGCTATTTTGGATCTGGGTTAGTTATTTTGTACAGGTTTCTCACATGCAAACAGTCAGTTAGTAGGCTAAGAGGCAGCAAAGGCAACACCGGATTTCTGTCAGAGAGAAGACGAAGAGATCCAGGAAGTGAGAACAGTGAGTCTTGTTTGCACATTTTGGGGTAAAATGAGGAGCTGGCTGCTGGCAGAGAAGCCAGTGTGAGTTTTGTCCTTGAAAGAGCCACCTGGGGTGTCAAGGGAAGCCGTTTTGGCTGTTTATAGATTCCCCAGAAGACTTGGAGAGTTTTGCCGAAGACCAGTCATTCTCATCAAGGGCACTTCTGCACCCCCTACGCCCCTCAGGGATATTTGGCAATGTCTGGAGACATTTTAATTTTTTAAAGATTTTATTTATTTACTTTAGAGAGAAGGGAAGGCGGGGGGAGAAAGAGAGGGAGAGAAGCATCTATCGGTTCCCTCCCGCACTCGCCCCAAGTGGAGACTGAACCCTCAACCCAGGCATGTGCCCTGACTGGGAATTGAACTGGTGACCTTTCACTTTGTGGGACACTGCCCAATCAGCTGAGACACACCAGTCAGGGCTGGAGACATTTTTAGTTGTCACAGTTGGGAGTGTATGTTGGGTACTGCTGTCTAATGTTGAGGTCAGGGATTCTTCTCAAACATTTTACAGCGCTCGCCTCTGCAAAGATTCCCCCAGCCCCCAGTGCCAAGTGTGGGCAGCACCCGTGAGTCAGGCCAGCTTCACACCGTTCCCCACATCAGAATTTCTTACGATATATTGTGTACCTTTTAAAAAACTGAAAACTTAGAGGTATTTTTACAGTGAGATTATGAAGAAAAGACTGAATGTTAAAATGTCCGCAGTACCCACAGGCTTCATTGGATGTTTCCATGAATCATACCAAAACAAAGGGGCAAACAGTGAGCTGCTTGCCTTTGGAAAGGACTCAGACGTGTGTGTGTGTGTGTGTGTGTGTGTGTGTGTGTGTGTAGACTAAAAAGTACATTTGTTAGGAACTTACAAACATTCCACTTTTATATGAGTGCATATTCAAAACAAACAAAAAATAGAGACATACATGTTTAAAATAAGCATGATTCTAAAAAGCTTAGTGCCTTTTGTTTGTGTTTTCTTTTCAGAGTGAAGTAGAGGTCGATCTGTGACTGAAAGCAGTGACCCCCTGAACCGTGGGATGAGGAGAATTCATTCCATTTTACAGGAAAAAAAACACTGTGAATTAACATTGAAGGACCTGAAGTGGCTAGAGGGCTGGGCACGGTCGTTTTTCTCCTGCCTGTGCAGTTACAATGTCCAGCAAAACAGCACCCGAGAGCTGTCCTGGCTCCACTTGTGATAAAGGCAGGAAGCCAGATGGGACAGGGGTGATGGGGTCACAAGGTGGACCTTGCAGTGTGAGGTCAGGGCCATTAGGAAGCACTAGCTGTTTCCACCCACATGTGGGCACTTTCTTTTTAGTGTTAGAGTAGACTTTCAGGCAGGATCCGACCAACCTGTGCCGGTGGAGCGAGCACAGGGAAAGGTGGGCAGGTCAGGGAAGGTTGAGCCAATGGCTCCCTGGAACGTCCCTCCCACTCGCCGTTATATTTGATCTACCTCTGAGCAAGCCTGTGAGGAAAAGAAAGGCACTTTGCAGGATCAAAGCAGGATCAAAGCAGCATCGTCCCGTGTCTACTCTCATGACCCGTAGCTACATTTCTTAGGGAACCAGCTGTAGGCAGGCACGCTATCCAATGTTACTGTGTTAACTATAGCTGCAGAAATACGATGTGTGTTTTAAAATTATTTTTGCATCTCCTCATTGTTCCTGTGGCTTCTCAACACCTCTTTTAGCAACATGCTCCCTTGAACGTTTTGAATGCACTGCTGTCGTTTGGGATAGTCCTTCCATGTGTATTTTCACAAGCTTCCATCCGGGGGTCGTTGAGACTCCTCACCATCTGCTGTAGCTGTGGCACACAGGCTTTGCATCGCCCGGTGTCCGTGGCCTTGCTGTAGGACTCGGTGTCTGCAGGCAATGATTGTGGTTCTCACCGGAGATGGTGATGAAACAGGAAGAGCCACTCTCTGAAACAAACTGTTGGAAGCTTAATGCCTGTTCATTGGCAGGGTGGGCGGGGAATAGTAGTGACTGGATCAGTCATTTGCAGATAGAATTGCCTGTCATGTGGGAATGTACTTGCTTTGTTGGGAAAATTGTTTGCTGGAAATTTTCCAAGAGAAAGAGTCTTGTGATCCTGTAATGAGCGCTCCTTCACCCTAACATCTCAGATTGGCCTTAGGTGGAAGTTGGCGTGAGGGGCAGCTGTGTGTGGGGGTGTGTCTGAGTGTTGTCTCCAGTAGATTGGCCGTGAGCTTTCTGTGGCTCAGGACTCTGGATAATGTGAACTTTCTTATTTAACTGGAATATACATTTATTTTAACACAGTGTCTCATTTTGAGCATAGTTCCTCAAACTAGTGAAACAGGTGAATTATCCTTCTTCCTCTTTATGTTTTACATGTCAAGTGGAAACTTTAGTATATTTGTACTTTTTAGAAAATAATGGAGAACTTTAATGGAAAAGGATTTTAAAATACAATAAATTATTTTTGCCTCTACCCTGTTGCATTTATGTTTGCTTCATTGGTGTTGACTCTCCAGGGCCATGCCTTGGGTTGGTATTTTCGTGCAGTAAATGGTGTTGGAAGTGATCTTTTCATTTCCCTGAGGGCAGCTTCCCCTTTAGAGAGAAGGAAATTGAACTGAGGTGGGCGGAGCCCTCCTTTCTGTTTTAGTGAGTGTGGGATGGGTACCTTGTTTCTCCTCCACTTCTTCCCTGGCTGGGCCAGGTGTCTGAAGGGCCTGGGGCTGGAAGGAAGGGTGGGTTCATATTGGGTATGAACCTGAACAGGGTTCAGGACAGGGTTGGTTTTGATCTCCCTTCTCCTTTGGAAAGCACCAAGATGCAAGTATCTTGTCTTGGGATTTGACAACTTGAAGTCATAGGGTTTTCCATAGGGTGGACTTTTTGGCCCAAGTGTTGTGGAAAGAACTGAACTTCGTGACTAAAGCATTTGAGGGTTTGGGGAAAAAAAAGGCACTTACTGTATTTTGCTATGTATAATGTGCACCTAAATTTTTGTGTGCATTATACATGGGATTATTATACCCATGATAGTAATCATTATACCCATGTATAATGCACATCCTTATTTCTCCCTCAAAAATTTAGGCAAAAATGCGCATATACATGGCAAAATACAGTACGTATACACTCTTCTGCTATCAGAGGTGAATTTGTTGGTCATCACACGTTCTAATGACGAGCATAATGTCTGATGCATAATAAGGTTTTAATACATATCTATAAAATAATTGAAAGCTCTGAGAAGTAAAACTGGTCTTTTTTTGAAGTCCCTTAGATATGGATAGAAAGAATATAGCCAGATCAGAGAAACCTGCCCTCCAAACTCAACAAAAATTCTATCTACACGCACAATTCTTTCTTGCCTTGCTATTTAAACTAGTTCTGTAGACTTTTTAATGATGAGCTTTGCAGAAGGTTGTAGGAGACACTAGTGAAGAAGAAGACAGTAAGAAAAGAGATTCTGGTCTTACAGAGAGCCAGACTCTGCACATGTAACAGAGGGGTCACGCCATATGGCTAGAGAAGGCAGGGCCTAGGAGGAAACCCCAAGGCTGAATTGGAGGTTAGGAGGGGCTTGCCCTCCCTGTGAAGGGAGGGGCCGTCGGAGGAGGGATCGTGTACAGAGCAAGAGTAGTTCAAGACTGCCCCCTTGCTAAACATGGCAGCGGGAAGAGGGGCAGAGGCACACATGGCCAACACTGGCCCTCATTGGTTGGAACACTGAACACTCCCACTAGCTTCCAGGGCACATGGGATTCTGGGAGAGGACTTTTAAATGGAGCTGGGAAGCACAAGGTCTGTTGTTGGCTTTTTCCTTTCCCCTGACTAGCCTGGTCAGCTGCAGGAAGCCTGAGTTCCCGCGACTGATGGGTTCCATGGAGGCTGCATGGCGGGGCTCCAAGCCCCTGCACCCCTGCCGCACAGAGAGCAGCAGCACTAGTGGAACTGCGAACAGGAAACTGCCCAGCTGCCTGGATGGTCCTGCTGCAGTTATCTGCATTTCATAAAGGACGGTACTTTCAGGAGTGGGAAAAGGCATTTCAGGTGCATTCCTGAACTGGCAGAGGGTGGCAGGGCTGTTTGTCTTTGGGCGTTTTAAAGGGAGCAGGACCCTGAGGCAGACACCTACCACCATTCCAAAACTCTCCAACCTTTAAGTAAACAACCCCTTTCCTTTGCACCAAACTCCTGTCTTTAGAGTTATGCCTCTAGGTGGCAAGCAATAGGACCTTACTGACTGGTCTGGGACATCATGAGGCTGTCTGGTGACACATAGATAAACAAGTATGGACAAAAAGGGGCCACATACCAAAGCTGACAAGCCCAGGTAAGGCCTGTGTGATGGACTTACAAACTCAGGGACCTAAGTAACAATATGGGAATGTCTGAAATCAAAAACTTTCTAAAAGCAGGTCACGGTGGGTAGTCATGTCCTAGGCTAGAATCTTCCCCAAAAAGAGTCCATCTTTATATTAACTGAGCCTGTCTATTGTCTTTTTGCATCTACGATAACATACCTCAGAATGTCAAATTTTCTTTTTTCAGACCCCTCACAGTACTGGCCCTGAGAAAGCGGGGCACTACAGATCCTCTCATTGTTACTGTTACCGTGTTAATTGTTGATTGTTAACTACCCTCTACCCACTTATGTAAAAGAAGTAAGAAGTCTGTCTGAAAAAAGTCCAGCCATTGTTAATATAATATGAATAGTTTGCACGACATCGATGTAACCTGGCAGCCAAGGAGGGTGATCTGTAATGCACGTGTGCGAACAATGACGACTTCACTGTACTAGTCAGTGGGGGCAGTAGATGCTGCCAAGTGAGCCTGTGTACTGTGTGGCCATCGCCTTCAAAATGACTGAGCGAGCAAAACAATGGGTCCGCATCAAATTTTGCATTAAGCTTGAACAGTCCTCTGTGAGAACTATTCAGATGTTTCAGAAGGCTTTGGAGGGAGGATGCCATGAAAACAGCACAAGTAAAAGTGTGGCACAATGGCTTCAAAGATGGTTGAGAATCTGTGGAAAGTGATCCACATTCTGGAAGGCCTGCCACAAGCAGAACACCTGAGAATATTGAACATGTATGCAGGGGTGTCCAACCTTTTGGCGTCTCTGGGCCACATTGGAAGAAGAAGAGTGGTCTTGGGCCGCACATTAAATACATAAACATTAACAAAAACCGATGAGTAAAAAAAAAGGTTTTAGGTAAATTTATGATTTTGTGTTGGGCCGCATTCATAGCCATCCTGGGCCGCGAGCGGTTGGACAGGACGTGGGTTGGACACAAAGTCCAAAGTCAACAAAGGTCAGCGACTGACAGGGCAAGAACTAGAAGCTGACCTGGGGATTCCAAAAACTACTGTGTCTGAGATTTTGACACAGGACCTTGGCCTGAACCACATCATGGCAAAATTTGTTCCACAGCTTCTGCCACCAGAGCAGAAGGAAAACCGTGCTGGGAGAACTGTGTGAGGATCTTGCCTCTTCTTCAATGAACGTCTCAATTTTTCATATTAGCGGCTGGATACTTTCTGGACAGACCTCATACGTGTCTTATCGTTTTACTTTTTATCTGATCCTAGAGGTTCTCCCCTACTTTGCTTTCTCCTGCCTACTGAATCCATTACCAGTGGATCTCATGTAATAACGCACTTACATCTTCTCTTTTGATTGTAATGTATAAAATAAGGCACAAAAGTGCCATTTTCCAGAGCATTTTCTAATTTGTTGATGTTTTGCTTCCGGGCAAGTGTTATCAGTTTGGCTCAAATAAACTCATTACAATTCTTACAGGTTTGGACATTTCTTATGTTGACACAAGAAACAAGAGGGAAAAAAAAATCAGATGTTAAAATTAAATAGACAGAAGAAAGAGTAGCCAGTATAGTTTGAATGGAAAAATCTTTGCCTAGGAAGTAGAACACTAACTGACCCCGAAGCAGAGGTGGGGCTTGAATAAACAGGTTTGCCTTTTTTACACATGTTTGTGCCTTGTTAGGATTCGATGAATGTTCTCTCCTCTCCCACTTGGATGTGAATTCTGGACATAAACTTCTGCTCTATTCAGAGACTGTTCAGTGTTGAGAAAAATGGGAGACGTCTCTCAGTCTTCTCTTCTCTGCTCCCATTTCTTTTCTATGGCTTTAAAATAAGTTAATTCACATTATTCACTAGTACATTTCTGGCAGCTGCATTCAGATCCATCTTTTAGTATTTTCCTTTATGATTAGCATTATAGGGCAGTCCCCGTCTCCCATAGTTCAGAAATCGAGGTCTGGGGAAGTGGGAGGACAAGCCCAGAGCTTTGGGAAGCAAAGCTCAGCCCCCTGGACAACCATACAACACCCAGATGGGCACCCCAGAGTCATGTTCAGTTCGGCTTTGGCTGATATCTGGGAATCCACAAGTAGCACGAATGGAGAGGGGGAAGGATGAATTGAGAAGTGTGATTGTCAGACTGTAGACGACTCTCTGGGATTATGATGACACTCCCTCCTTCCCCAAGTGCCTTGCCAAAGACCCGTCTGCAGAAGAGGGGGAGGGACTTATACTGACCCATTTAACAGTCAGCAGAACTGAGGTATGCTCAGATTCAGTGGCTTTCAAATTGCTTTCTGAACACAAGAAGCTGGCTTGGAAGAGAACAGAGTCAGGAAGTGTAAACAGAATATCCTCTTCTCTGAAGGCTTCTGTGGCGTCCTGGGGCTCACCTTCTGACCTCTGCCTCTGCCCCTCCGTCCCTGAGAATAGTTGTAGAACCCAAGGTTGTCCTTATAATGTCAGCATTTGAATTTATTTATTGTCAACGGTAGATTGTCCTCACCTACCTTTGCCCTTTCCTTATGCCTCTTTTCTGTTCTAAACAAGGGATTATTTATAGATGCTAGTTAAACATACAAAGGAAACCACAGAACCCACAGTAGCTGCATAAAACGTGCCTCTGTGAGCTTTGGCCATGTATGCTTCCGAGACCAACATGGGGGAGGGGAGTTTTCTGATATATTCGTGACTTGAGGGGAAAATTTAAATTCTCAGCCTCATTTTAAAAAGAAAATCAAGAACAGGAATTTTTTAAACTAAGGAGTTGCATTCCCAATTCTTTTAAATTGTATACAAATATTGTGTGTGTGTGTGTGTATGTGTGTGTGTGTGTGTCTGTGTGTGTTGCTAGTAGGGGACATGGCCCTGAGCAGGTCTGCCTAGGGCTGGCTGGTGGTGTGTGTGTTCTTGACTTTGTGCAGGAAAGATTTCAAATTCTATGTCCAGGTAATTTTGAAAGCATGTTTATTAAAGCTGGGGACAGTGAAACAAGGAAGGACCTAGGATAGAAGAAGCAACAAGAGAGGTACTAGGTGAGGAAATGAGCCTAGGCTAGGCTGCTTTGGCTCACTGAGAAGTCAGAGAAAGGGGGGTCTTTGGGACAGGGTCAGGGGGTAAACCTGGAAGCCTCTGCCCATTGCTCTCTGGTTGCAAGCCTCATGGGGCCCCTTAGGGTTGGAGATGCTTGCCCGTTGGGGAAGAAGAGGGGAAGGGAAAGTCACAGGCATGTTCCTGGGAGGGAGGGTGCAAGTTGTGACCTTTCTTTTGAAGTTTTTAAAGGCTGGGAGTTTAGAGGTGGTCTTGGGGACAATCTCAATAGAATTCTTAAGCAAATTTGTACTGATGTGCCAAAATGAGATTAATTCCCTTAACTTCATCTGTTCTTGGGCGTGGTTGGCAAAGGACACTAATGAGGTTCCTGTTATCTAGCTCCCTGATTTACCCTCTGGTTGGGGTGGAGAAGTGCAAGCCATTTACTCTTAAGTGTCCTTGGTTTAGGGAAGATCAAATTTACTAAATGGCTACAAATTTCCTGTTTAACTATCTGTCTCAGTTCTGCTGTTCCACTTGTCCTGGCTCACTGGCTTATCTACTGTGCCTTTTCTGTGAAGATGGTGTATGATTTTCATCAGAAATCTTGATATCTATAAAAAAGGATCAGTATTCTATACAGACATTGTAGATATTTGAAAGCACTCCCAAAGGACTTTTCTGCTCAAAAGTAATTCTCTTTCATAATCTCTCAAATTTCACTTTAAGAACAGTTACTTTTGGTTAAGCATTTATACTTACTATGTTCCTGATAAAAGGCATATACTGTCTCAGATAGGTAAGGCTTACACAGGATAAGACTCAACCAAATATAACACATTGTACTAAGAACATTCGAACTCATCAGCTTCCACAATAGTTCAATATCCAAAAGAAAACTTTCAGCACAAAACTTAGAATTTTGTGTTTCTGCCTTGATGGAAGACTGCTGGGTGACTTGAATTACCAGGCACAAAAGCACATGGTGTTTTCTATACATCATGAAGTTTTTTGTTTCAATTTGCTCTTTGATATCATTTACTCAAGGTCTGTGATGAATGATTTACATACATTAGATGGAATTCCCCTGTTTGTGGGTGAAAAAGCTGAGCCTCCAAGTTACATGCTCAAGGCGCATGGAGGGAGGAAAAGAGCACCAGGATTTGAACAACTGATTGTCCAGCTCTGGAGCTCACACTCTGCCCCCTAAGCCATACTAACGTTTCATACAGTATTCCCTACCTCCACCCATGCCTCATTCTGAACTTGAGTGAATCTTGGCCAAAGGTCAAAGTTAGAGTTCAATGTAAAAGAATTCTGCTAAAAAGAGAAAGTTAGGAGAGGATAAGAGACTGAGAGTTGATTGGCTTTTTGGCTGAAGACTATCAACTGGCTGAAGTCTCAAAAAACCTGTGTTGAAACACCCAACCTGAAGCCACTGGATTTATCCCCATTGGGCACTTAGAACATTTTATTTAATTTATTTATTTTGGCATATTTATTTATTTACTTATTTATTTACATTTTTTATGGTTGTTCAATGACAGTTATCCCCAGTTTCTCCCCATTTCTCTCCCCCCCATTCAATCCTCTCCCCCATTGTCCTTGTAGAACATTTTAAATAACAAGATTACTTAACTTCGGTTAGTTTTTGAAACAAAACAGTAATTAAGCATACATCTATTGTTTGTCTTAACAAATCTCTTACTATTTTCAAATCCTTAAAATTAAGACAGCAGCCAGGGGTTGAAACAGGAAGTTGAGAAAGCAGGTGTCAATATAAAAATAGTCTAATTTGTTAATTGTTATTGAACTTACTCATCTAATTTGTGGTTTAATATTTCCATACCATTTTATTGGCACCAGCTCTTACAAGTCATATTAATGCCCCAACACATTTCTATTTAGTTTATCTTAATTCTGATTATTTAGGGCAAGGGTCTCCAAACTGTTTTTTTGAAGAGGGCTAAAAATAAATATTTTTGACTTTTTTTTTTGTAGGTCCTACATTGTGTATCACAATTACTTAAATCTGTAGTATCCCCAGACATTACATAAGCATATGGCTGTGGGTATATTATTCCAATGACAGTTTATTTACAAAACAGGCAGTTGGCCAGATTTGTCCCAGGGACCACAGTTTGATGACCACTATTTTAGGGGATAGATATAATTCTAGGAACACTGCAGAAAAGATAAGGCAAAATAAATTATCAGAACATGTGAAGAAGTGCTCATAGAGAAGGATTGTGTGTATGTGTTGTTTTCTTCATGTGAATATTTTATTCATACTTTATAGATGATGCATTATTTAATACCCATATATTCCATAGAGTAGAGGCTTTTTTATGTAGTACATTGAAAGAGTGCTAAGTTGGAAACCCGGAAATCAGGCTCCAGATAAAGTTCTGCCACTAACTTGCAATGCTACATTGGGCCAATGAGCCAAAAAAAAAAAAAAAAAAAATGGTGGGATTAGAGGATCTCCAAACATCTTTCTACACTATCATTCTTTGAGGCTATGATTTTCTTATTCAGATTTAAATACAAAGTTAAAAAATATACATGGACTACAATTACATAAAAATTATACAAAATTTTGACCTGGGATTTACTGATTCAACCCATCTAACCAATCAAGCCACCAGAAAGTCAAAGGACACCATACAAAGGACACCGCTTAGAGGCATGGAGTAAGAGGAACATGCAGGCGCCCATATAGAAAGCTGTGAGTGAGGAGTCGGGCTGATAAACACATGGGGAATGAGTGTACTCCTCCTTGGGTACAGATTCCTTGTGACTTCAGAGGACAAGCCTGGCGACATTTTATATGAAGAACCTAGACAGAGGAGCTGAACCCTGGGTTCTGAACCCAGGCTGAACCCTTTGTGATACACGTAGCTATAGGAGACCAGGGAGCCCCTCCTGCCTCTGAGTACAGCAGCTCATTTCCAAAGCCACTTAGAACCCAATATGGTCACTCCCTTCTCAAGGAGTGTTCAGGATAGTTGATCGAGTTTTGGATGTTGAATATTGAGTAGGATCTAAGAGGCCCTATGGTTTATCAACCGTGTTCTGCACAGACACCTGTAGAAGGCGCTGTTGTGTATGTGGGGGTGGGGGTGGGAGAGATAAGCAGAGCCCTTCTACCCCCAGCTTTTATTCGCTGGGCTGAAACAAGTTTTGGTCCAACTGCTTCATTATAAATGGGAAAACTGAGCCTCAGAAGTGGTATAAGTGGGCATGGCTATTCCAGAGTGTGAGAGGAGGTTCTAGTGGGTAAGAAATTCATATTCATCTCCTACGGAAGGAGAGTGCCTCAGGGTGGAAGGCACATGGAGAAGTGAGTAGTCAGTCTCGGTTCCTCTCCACGGCTCTCTGGGCCTCTCAGCCTGGGGAAGGACATTCTCGTAGTACCCCTCAGCAGAGTTCCCCGATGGCCTTCTCCCGAGGACTCCGGGATTGATGAGGGCGTAGCACAGCTCCTCTGCGGAGCCCTGGTCAGCATTGCCCTGCTGGTCAAAAGAGAGCCATCATCAAGACATGGCCTCTTGTCACTCTCTTCATATTTCAGTCTCAACATAGGCCTGACCCTAGGCAAAGGCTGTCTTCCACAAAGCACATCCCCTCCATCTCTTGGATTTTTTTCCCCCAAATGGCTGACTCTACCCCAACACCTACCCCAGCCAGCCACAGTGCTCATGCTGCCTACACTGTTCAGCCTGCCCAGAACTCTCTCTGCCCCATGCTCCAGAGTAACCCCTGACTGCTCCATGTAATTCCCAGTCTCAGGGCCCTGGCACAGCCCATTCTTATCAAAAAGAACGCTCTGATGACACCTAAATATAATTGATTGGCTTATGATATTTAACCACCCATTCTAGAGATATTTGCATTAATACAAAGGGAAACAAAGCAAGAGGAGGTCTCCCTCAATGAAATTTTCAGATTAAGAGCAAAGTAGCAAAGTACACAGGAAAAAGCATAGATTCGGGAGGGAGGCTTGGTTCTGAATCAGGCCCCTGCCATCTTGAAAGCTATTTGGCTTTGGGGAATTTCACTTAATCTCTGTTTTCTCATCTGTAAAATGGCAGAAATAATAGCACCAACCTTACAGGGCTGTGGTGACAGTTCTGTGAGACGATGCATGCATGGTGCTCAGCCCACTGCCTGGCACAAACTAAATGCTCAATAAGGATTTGTTTCATTCAATAAACAGGGCCACAGAGGCAGCTGCCGCTCCTGCCACCAGGCCTGCATACGCCCCTGGGCTGACAAACATGAGCACCTAGGGTCTTTCTTTCTTGTGAAGGTCAGAAGGGGTCTTGCAGGCCAACTTCTGCCACCTGGGGTATCTACATTTTTACTGTCACCTTAGGAAAAGGCTTAGAGTTGCCCATAATACCTGGGTGGTAGCAGATGATGGTCCTTCACCTGGAGAAAGAAAACACACTCAGTGAATTTCAGGTCATGGAGAGACATGAGGAGGGGCACTGGTATGAGAAACCAGAGAGCCATGGAACAGCTGGGATAGCCCTTACCAGACCGTCTGACCTATGGCACATCCCCGGGCAATAACAGGGCCATCTAAAGAGGACACAGCCAGAGCTGTGCGCAGGCTGAGAGACTGAGTGGAGAGAAACCACACTTCCCTCTCACTCTCTCCTCTCTCTCTTTCCTTATACAAAATTCATTGCATGTGCCAGGCATTGAGGAGACAAAGACAGAAACAGCCTGTATTTAAGGGGCTCACAGGCTAGCATAGGAGGCAGACAAGGGCCCAAGAGAGACCCATGATGCAGGGGAGGGTTGTAGTTTTTAGTGCAAGTGTTGGGGGAGGGTGAGAGTGTGGGGCCTGGAGATCCAGGAAAGCCCTGCAGAGAAGGACACCCTGAGCATTCCTACTCCTGAACCTGCTGGCAGCCCGTTTTCAAAAGCCAGTTTACTTAAAGGCAACTGGCTCTGGTCATTCAACAGATACACTCGCTACCCCCTTGCAAACACACCAGCTCAGTGAGCATGTGAAATCCACGCTTTCATGTGGAAGCCTCACAATACCACCCTGCACAGGAGGTGGGTGTGCTGTGATCGTATGTGTATGGATTTACATTCCCTTGGCACTGATATCTTGCATGTCCACGGAGTCCCACGGCCAATCTGGGACTGCCCTGACCATTGCTACAGGGAAAGGACCTGTGAGTTCCCGCAGAAGAGGTCTCATTTTTACGATGTTCTGCTCTGATGCAGATTGGGGTTTCCTAGGAACCACAGTTCCCCTGGGTGAAACGGCCAGGGGTGGCAGGCCTCTATTATTCATTCACACACCTGACAGGGCTGATTTCTGAGACTCAGAGTAAATGAACTAGGCTCTTCTCTCTAAACCCAGGAAGGAAAAGGCAAACTTTGTTTTTCTTCTTTAGAAATGCAGTGACCTCTCCTCAGGCCTACACTTTCTTAGTCTCTTCCTTACATGTGATTTCAGTCACTACCCTCTCCTTGAGCTTAGCTTCAGCCTTGTTGTGTCTCCAGACACTGATGCATCACCTCCTATGTGGTCTTCCAGCACCTGCTTTGGCCAGTCCCTACCACGATTCGTTCTCTGCAGAGCAACCTGGGTGATGTCTGCAGTGCAAAGCCTTTCAGTACTTTCTGCAATTCTCGAGACAAAATCCCCATTCCTAACCTTGACGACCAGGCCCTGCCCCTGCCTTGTGTTCTCTGTGCCTGAGCTGGCCTCCTTGCTGCTCCTTCTGAGGACCCCCGGACTCCACCTTTTGCATTTACTGCCCCCAGTTCCCTCCTTCAGCCCCCAGACCTCAGGGACTACCTGAAGAATATGGGGACCAATAAGCCAGTCCCTCCTTCAATGAGCTCACAGTCTAGTGGAGAAGCAGATGTGCGGTTGGAAAAACGGCAGCAAAATGTGTAAGTTGCATAGAAATCTGCCCAAGGAGCTTTGGAAAGGTAGTGAAGGGGCAGTTTGGAAATGTGAGTCTATCGAAAGTGAAAGTGATGCGAAAACAGTAACTTACTTTCCTTCGGGGAGTCTGGTCTGTCCTTAAAAATGTGTAATTTTTTCCTGGGAAAGAAAAGAGGATTGGTTGTTTCAATGTTCGGAAACTCTCAACAGAAACTGTACTCCTTATAAAAGCTTATTTTTAACTCTTTTATTTGTTAAAGTTACAGGCCTTTGCAATGCCTCCTTTAGCATAGGTAAATAAGGATAGAAAAAAGGAAAAATGAAGGAGACCAAGTAGAATCACTTTTTTTGTGTTTCTCTCTCTCTTCTCCCTTTTCTAAGGCTGATATGAAACTGATTTGTAGGTGGGGAATTACAGTGATGTTATAGGTCACATTTTTGGAGATATTTTTATGACAAAATATTGATTTCTTTCATATCATGTGAGTTAAGGAGCCATGGTTACCCCGGCCCTAACCCCAGTCAATGATCTCCAAACAAACAAGCAAATGCACGAAAGATATGAGCACAGAGGTCACCACATTGTATAGACAACTCCCTGGAAAAAACACCATATAAATGTAACGGAAGCCCGTTGTCATCTCAGTAGCCAAGGACGACATCTGCTCTCAGGAGAATGACCATATGTCCTGGTTTGCTATGATAGTCGAGTTAACGTCGATACCAATCACTTAGCGATCCTCAATTATTTTAGCATCCCTTTCACTCTCAAAGGTTTCCCAGCGTGGATGATTACCCTGGTTATAAATCCTCTGTGCAAGGGACGGAAATGTGTACTTCTGCATGTGGAGTCTCGGGGATTTGCAGTGTGACTAAGGGGTCTTTCTCTGCACTGGTAGCTGGTTCCATCCCTGCTTCTGAGGCTTTCCTGTTTGAGGAGCACGTACCACCCATGAGACTACTGTTCCTGTTTCTCAGCAAGCTTGAAGCATCGCTTCCCTGACCGACTCTCAGATGCTTATCAGGGCTAGTGACAGGCTTCCGCTGTGGCCACAGACAGCGGGGAGTTAACAGGTAACTTACGGCACATGCCACACTGCAAGCACACTTAAGGAAATAGTCCCTGAGAACAATACTCCACTCACCATGGAAGGCAGAAACACCCTTCTGTGACATGGCGGTCCCAGCATCTAAAATACCTGAGGGACATACAAATCACACGGTTAGCTTCTGTGGCTTTGTCGGGGTGACTCTCTTCCCTTTGTCATCTCTGTGGACAATCTTTCTTTTTTCTTGTTCTCCAAGAGAGTGTTCATTCTAGGTCACTTCTATCTTGCTAGAATGGCTTTGTCCTTCCAGGACATTATCTGGCCCTTCGGGGACATGAAGATGATACTGTCAGGGAAGAAACTGCTGCATTCTCCAAAAAGGAAAAGGGTTTATCATGCTCAGTTCCAGTGACTTACTTGGCTCCTTGTGTTAAAGGACGCACAAGAGTTACCTCTAGGAAAGCAAGATCTAGTGAGTGGACATTGTAGAGATTTTTCCCAGGTAGGGGTTAGGCAATAGTTACACAGGAGTCCACTACACTCTGATTTTCTCCTGTTCACACCATATTATAATTGCCCACTCATTTCTGTGTACCCCACACTGACTGTGAGCTTCACAAGGTTGAGGACCACATTCGTCTGTTCATCATGATGTAGATCACCAACACACACCACAGTGTCTGGCACGTAGCAAATATACTTGTAATAAATATTTGATAAATGAATAAGTAGCTCAGAAAAGAGCAACTCTAACTGGCTCAGAAGATCATCAAATCTGCCTCCCTGGCCTGCAGCGATGACCAAACAAACAGGTCTTGTTATATTCTTTATGGCAGGAAGGCTCAGGATCTCTCTGCGGGCAGACATCTAGGCTGAAGTGTAAAGTATCCTTCTGGGCGTTTTTCTGAATGTGAGGCTTCATCAAACCCTACATGCTTGAATGCGAAATCCCTTTATAAAGTACTATATATGTTCCAGTAGCGCCATGTAAAAACGTTTGGAAAACACCACCCCACAATAACTTCCCCTGTGACCTTTCCCAGGAAGTTGCGTTAGAAAGGGCAGTGGAGGTGAGGCTGCTGCACGTGACCTTGGCTGTGGGCACCAGGGTGGCTGAGTGCTCTGACAGCCTCTCGGGTCAACGTAGCTTCAGAGCCTTTGGGGCCGAGAGGCATGGCTGTAGTAGCTCTTCCCCCTCTTCAGTCTATATTCAGATTCTTTAAGCCATTTGTTTATATCTCCTGTTTCTGTGGCTAAACGAATACCAGAAGAAAACCATCCACTCACGCCAATGCTAAGGAATAAGGTTCCCTGAAGAGTCATGGGGTGAGATGAAAGGAGACAGTCGATTTTGAGTTACCGGATCTTTATCTCTGGACGTCTTGAGCCACAGTTTCTTAATCCGTAAAATGAGGTTACTTATACTGCTTACCTCAGGGAGGTCAAATAAAGTTAAATATGAGCTAAAGCTATTTTTAAACTGGTTATTTCCCCACTCAACATTTCTGCAATATATTCTTGCATTTCAGTTAGGATGTTTTGGTTTGGAGTGTGTTCAGATAACTTCCGTGAAGGAGGCCAGCTGAATCTACGACGGCAGGCTATGGGCAGGCAACTCCAGGTTCCGGTCTCTGAAGCTACTTACTGTGCTCTTTCTTCATACATATATATCCATGCACACACGCACTGCATACATACTCCCTATACTATAGATACTTATTATATATAATGAAATGTATATGCTGTATATGACATGTAACATGTACACATAACATAATGTTATGTTATATATTAATACCAGAATAAATCCATGATGCAGATGATGTGGTTATATTTTTTACCAGTGAGGCAACTGTAGAAAAATATAACCATATTTTGTCCATGTTGTGGACAAAAACATTAGACAACATGTCTGGGGACCTCGCACCAACAAGTGGAAAGAGTGGGTTTGCTTCTGGCAGATGTTTTTCTTTAAGGCTCTGAGCTCCTCCCATGAAGGAACAGGTGCCATTCTGCCCAGCAGGGGCGAGCAGGCGGGGACATTTTCCTGGCTCTTGTAACAAATTTGATCTGGAGAGACGTGGCGGGGGTGTGCAGATTGCATGAGAGTTGGGTTGGAGGAGTACAGTTGAAAATCAGATCCAAGTAAATATAAGACTTTTGAACATATTAAGGGAGACATTTTGAATCAACATGGAAATGAAGATGCGGGGCCAACTAATTAACTATTTGGGAAGAAAATAGTTAGGAGGCATATCTGATACCATACGTTGAATGTATGAGGCTAAATGTAAAACAATGTGGCTGTAAAAATCGCAGTGTGGATCTGCTTATATTGGATGGGGAAAGAATTTTAAGCATAAATTGGTACGAACCAAAAAGCATTCTAGATTTAATTCAAATGTGTTTAAAATATATTAAGAAAAACATAAAAAAGTCTGGCATATGAAACACAGACTGGAAAATATTTTTTGTAACACTTATGAGCAATGGCTAATTCCTTCAAAATACAAATAAATTTTACTCTCAGTAAAACAAAGTAGACCAAAATCCAAAATGAAAATGGGCTGAAGACATTATTGACCCTCTCAGATGAAGGAATACAAATGGCTAGAAAATATAGATATTGACAAAATAATGCATCTAACATTGTCAGCAGTTATTATTGCGAGTTACAAGTTTACTTCTTTGTTTATACTTGACGTATTTTCTAATTTTTTATAACAGTGTTCATGTCATAATCCTTTATCCCCACATCACAGTTCTAAAAAACAAAATTACAGATGTGACATCAATCCTGACTTTCTCAGTCCTGTCATATCTGTACTTTACCTTTTCAACAGTATTTTCTCTCTGTTTCTAATCATTCACCCATCACTTACTGAGTGGCTACTATGAGTCGGAAGAAATGCCAGGCTCAGGGATTCAGAGATGAATAGGGAACAGTCTCTATATTTGAGGATCTCATATCTAGACATAAAAATGGGAATTTGTAACCTGATAAAAGAATGCTAGGGGAGCAGACTGACCAAGGACGGTGAGGATTTGGGAGGAGAGGTCTCAGACAGTGCTCACTGACTCTCAGGAGGGTGGCGGGAGACAACTCACAGGCTCGCCAAGCCTCCTTTTGGCAGGTGGCATTTTGGATTTTGTTATAGCTCCTAGTGGCATGAACTGATGAACCGAGACCTGGGTCACCAAACAAAATCTGTAAAGACACCCTGCCCCCAACCCCATTAGCTCATTTTCCCAAGATCACCTTGCTTTGTACCCTAGGGATTCCTTGTTTTGGTGCTACAATGGCTGCTTAGATGTTTCTGAAGATGATGGTTCCAGAAAAAAAAATCTTCTAATTATTAAACCCTCCTATGTGTCAGGCACTATGTATTAGCGGCACACATACTACAACCCTCCAAAGTACGTACTATATTATTATTTCAATTTGAAATGAGGCAACCAAGGTCCAAAAAGTTTAAGCCAGTTTCTCTACCAATTTCAATGACTTCTGAGGTCACACATGACCTCATAATGGTGGGAAGTTCGCGATTTATTTTGAACTTAAACAGTGATTAAAAAGGCGGTGGTATCTCTGAGCTCCTTGTGGGTCATTAAGAGCCCAGGAGAGCATCCCTTCCTGGACCTCAGGAAGTTGTTTCATTTCCCCGCTGGTGATCTGTGGCCTAGACCTCCATGGACAAAGTCCTGGCCCTTTCAGCTGTTCTCCACCAGGGGCTCACTGTGGTCTTGGGAGAAGGCCTCACTTGTAAGGAATTAAATGTGGTGTCTGGCACAGTAGAAGGCCCTTCATTCTCCTCAGTCTCTCACTCAATTCCTTTTCCTCCTGAGAGCAGACCCTTTTTCTCTTTCTGACTACATTGCCCTGAGCCATCTCCTCTGGTCCCTTTTAGGGAGCCTGGACTCACCTGTTTTCCCTCAGCAGAGAGTTCCCCATACTCAGCCCTCTAGGTGTCTTCCCCTCTGCCGGCCTTGTGCTCAGGCAGGGCAGCTCCCGACTCAGAGATGGAGCTGCGCTGTTCTGGCCACTGGTGCAGAGAGAGCTGAAAGGAGAAGAGCACCTCTCTGCAGAGGGGAGGGGGAGTCCTGGGACGAGAGAGTCAGAGACACACGTGTGCACAGCTTCCTGAAATGTCAGAGGCTGAAAGAACCAGGTCTTAACCAGAGTCCTAACCAGAGTCGCTGGTCAGTGGAAGATTTGAGCCCCTGGGGGAAGCCCCATCTGCGATTACAGAGAGACCATGAAGTTTTCCCCTCAGGCTCCTACATTTACCAAACCACTTTTGAAAAGTGAGGGGGGGGGGGGAATTTGGTTTTAAAATGACAGGTTTTAAACAAATTAAAGATCAAGCCACAGAACAGTAGAAAATATTAGCAAAACTTATATCTGATAAAAAAGATTATTATTCAGAACACACAAAGAACTCTCAAAACTAAGAAGAAAAAAGACACCCAATAACAAAATAAGTGAAATATTTGACAGACACTTTACCAAAGAAAAATAGACAATGACCCCCAGTTGGTGTGGCTCGCTTGATTGGAATGGGATCCTGTAAAGTGAGAAAGGTCGTGGGTTCAGTTCCCAGTCAGGACCCCGGCTTAGGTTGCAGGTTTGATTCCCAGTCAGGGCACATATGAGAAGCAACCAATGGATGTTTCTCTCTCACATCAATGTCTCTCTCTCTCTCCTTCCCTTCCCCATCCCTAAAAATCAATAAGCATGTCCTTGGGTGAGGATTAAAAAAATACCCAGATACAGGTGGCAAATAAACACTTGACAAGTCATTAGGACATGTAAATCGAAATTGTAATGCAATACCTTCACACATCTGTCAGAATGGCTAACATTGAAAACAAAAACAAAATGTTAACAAAGGGTATTCCACACCTAGAAGTCTCACGCACTGCTGATGGGAAAGCAGTGTGGCAGTTTTTCGTAGCCCTACCATGCAACTTAGCAATCCCACTCCTAGATGCTTATCCAAGTGAAATAAATAACGAAGACCTTCAGGAAACCTGTAGGCAAACAAACGTTTGTAGCTGCTTTACTTATAACTGCCCCACAAAAAGTGGTGCATGGCTAAGGGGTTGCACCCACACAAGTAGACTGCTGCCCAGAAATGAAGAGGAGTGGACGGCTGATGTGTGCAACCATGCAGTGGGATCTTTAGTTACGCTAAGTGATGATAAGTACAAAGAGCCAGACTTCAAGTCTACCTTTTGTGATATCCGGCCCAGGACACGGCAAAACCATAGGGACAGAAAACATATCAGTAGTGGCCAGGAGGAAAGGTGAGAGCGGGGTGAACTTCCAAAAGCAGGAAGGAATTTGTTTGGTTGTTCTTCGGTATCTTGTGGTGATGGCTACACGACCGTGTGCATTTCTCATAATTCATAGGGCTGTGTACCAAAAAAGGTGCATTTTTACTGTATATGAATCTTATCTCAATGGAAAAATGAGGGTAAAAAAATAAATGAACTTGAGGACAAGGATCATGAGGTTTTTTTATATTATCTTTATATGTAACAGTTGGTTCCAATTTGGTCACTCATTTGCTCTTACATCCCTTCAACAAGTCTGTGTTGGGCACCTACTATGTGCTGGGCAATGCGGGTTCAGTGGTGAGCAAAGCAGATGTAAGCCTGCCCTCATGGAGGGCCTAGAAATAAAAAAGAGAAAGTGTAAAATACTTCATTGCTCATCCTGGGGTACTACAGAGGTCATACCTAAAACCATCAGGAGCAGCATCAGGAGGGGGCTCAGAAGAAAGAGTTTTGGAGAGATTGTGGTACCACTTGTACCATCCGAGACCTGTCACATATCACTCTTGCCCCGGTAGCTGCTCTCTAGCCTGGAATCTGTCACTGTAGGGGATTTCCTCAATGGCCTCTGTACTTTTTGCACTACCTAGAGGTCAGCAGCAGGGAAGCAGACCATCTTAGCATTTTAGAGGAAAGACAAAATGGACAGGGGAGCTTAGCTATTGAGAAAGGCTGTTGTTGACTCCTGTGTGCCCTGGGTGGGGCAGCTGGAGCAAACAGACTATATGCTGCCTCATGGGTGAATTAATTAGTTCCATTGTTGAGCTAAGGCTTTTTTGGGTCCAGAGAGTCAAGCCATAGGGGTAAAGGTTGGAAATTAATCACCAATTTAATTTAAGGATAAACTGGGGATTGCTCCCTAACTTTCAGACTTGCTATACTCAGGCCACTAGGAGGAGAAGCCGAGCTATGGAAGTGTTAGCTACTCATCATGAACATTTCTCATGATTGTGTCAGGTGGTGGGAAAGAGCAGGACATTTATACCACACACGTTTATCACTATGAAACGGACTCTAGACTAACCAGTCTACCTCCGCTCCACAAATACAAGTATAGCAACACATAACCCCACACACAAAGAAACCAAAATAACAAATCTTTGAATCTTACATTCTCTCTTTATTCTCCCCAGTGCCTAATAATTAGGAGAAAGTATATGAATTGAATTGGAAATCAAAGCCTGGATGTTTGTAAGCAGATGATGGTGAAATTAGAGAAAGTTTGAGCTGGAATTTTTAAATTTACTTTCCTGTCCTTTGGCGTTACCCTAGAGAATTGACGGCCAGCGCAGAGACTGTTCGGCTATAGCTCCAAGATCATAGGATAACACATATAATCAGAACAACCATTTGTTGAGAGCTTCCTATAGTCCATACACTGTGATAAATGCTTTAGATACAATTTCTCATTTGCTCATGCAAGAGAGATAAATTTGGGATAAATTCCATCCAGGCTCATGGAAGTAAAGTGACTTACTCAAGGACACCCCAATAGTAAGTGAGAGAGCCAGAGGATAAGTTCAAACAGGATGTGGACCTTGTCTATCTATTCATTGTGCTGGTTAATAAGTATCTGTAGAAAAATAAGCTTGGCTTTGAACTCTGGTCTATATCACTCCAGTGTGTCTGGAAAGGCTGAAGCATTGTTTGTGTATTTGGGGAATGTTATGGTTTCCCAGATTTTGGGTGGTTTTTCAAACTTGCAGCTGCCAAGGCAGGTTAGAGCTCCTTCAGTCTCAAAGAACTGGATGGCATCAATCTAGCTCTAGCCTATTCCTTTTTAGATTTTTGTGATTAGAGGAGGAAGCTGGGAGAGCTATTCATGCATAAGGATAATGCTTTTGGTACATTTTATGACAGGAAAAGGACCGGTTTATTTAAGGGTTCTTTTAGAGTCAGGAATCAAATAGCTTAGCTAAGACTTCCTTATCCTCTCTCCCTCCAGAAAGTATACAGAGACAATGGGGACTGTGTGGTAGATAATGTCAATAGGCCTTCCCAAGTTTACGAGTACTTTTTAACGATTTACTCCTGATGCCAAGTATGAGCTGATAGAAGTCTTGGCTAATTTCAGACAGTAATGTGTCTGAAAACTGTGACCATTAATTGCTGATCTTCTTCATTAAGGAGCTTTTGGTTTTAAGGAGGAGGAAGCAGGAGAGTTCCAGGACCTCTCTAAGTGAATTTTGGGACCGGGATTTTGTTTCCTGGTAGAGGGACATTAGCATACAGCTCCACTGATTTGCCAGAAGCAATAATGACACAGAAGGTTATGTTACGGTAAGGCGACTAATTGAAAACACAATAGGAATTTGTTTAGCTCACTGAGAGGGCTTCTCAGGATGTAATTGGCAGGGGGATGCTCCAGCACCTCCCTGTCACTGTTTGGACCATGGACAATCCTTGGAAAGAATGCCTCTTTTTGTAAAGTTTCCTGTTTCTCCTTAGTAAGATTAACATAGAATATAGAACATTAACTATCTGGAGGGAAATCAAAACTAGGCTTAATCACTGTAAAAGTTAAAAGCTAAATTAAGAAAGGAAAACATTCCAAAGATCAAAGGACTAAGGGAAGCCTTTTATCTCAAACTTTTCAAAGCAGACAATCCTCTGGGCTTTGTGAAAAAATAGGTGGGATTCCTCAGAAGAGTCAAACGGACATGAGCTGAGTGCCCTCCTCAGGCCAAAGTCTGTGCATGACATTCTCTCAGAGGAAGGAAGAGACCTGTATCCTGCTTATGAGAGCTGGTATACACCATGCAAGCTGCTGATTATTTCATAGCTCAGTGCCTTGTTTAGGGTTCTTTCCCCACATGACAATGTTTACACTCCAGGACACAAACCTAGTCAGACACTGACAATGACTGTCATTTGTGGTGAGTGTCCTTCTCTTCTCCAATGGCTTAGATATCCAAAATAAAATCAAGAGAACTTAAAGATCATCTCAAATTATATTGAATGTGCTTAGGGGATTTGAGTCCCAGTATCATCACATCTAACATTGACTTTCAGCAATTGATCTGAATTCCTTAAGCTCCATTACTTTCTCTGTGAAATGGGGCAATGATAGCACTCACCTCCTAAAGGTCGTGGGATGATTGCCCAAGCTAATGAAAGCAAAACCCTCGGAAGAGTGTCTGGTGCTTACTGAGCTCTCCATGAGTAACAACTACTGTGGTGAAGAGAAGTTCTTCTCCCTCCTGGTGTCTTGTTCTAGATTCAGGGCTTTACTCGCCATTGCCCTATCACGCCTAGCTAGACAGAACCTCCTCCTTTCTGTTGAGGTGTGGCTGACCAGGTTGATGAATTGGGAAGCTGAATCTGGATATTTTTTTCCAGCCACTTCTTCCTGATTTTTTTGAAGAGAAATTGCACTTAGAAATTTTGTATTTTTTTTCTGACCAAGATGGAGGCATAGGTAGATATACTTTGCCTCCTTGCACACCAAAAGGAGGACAACAACAAATTTACCCCCCCGCAAAAAAAAAACCCAGAACTGCCAGAAAATCAAACAACCTTGGTTGCATGGAACGCTGACAACCAAAGAGTTAAAGAAGAAACATTCATCCAGTCCGGTAGCAGGGGTGGAGACTGGCAGCCGGGGTGGAGAAGACGCGTGGCAAGATGGTGGCTGGAGGACAGGGGCAGGTGAGGCAGCAGCTGGTGGAGTGCACAGCCCCACATTTGCGTGCAGATAAACTAAGAGGAGCAACTGGGGAGCAAGACAGACCATGCAACCCAGGGTTCCAGCCTGGGGAAACAAAGCCTCAAAGTCTCAGACTGAAAAAACCCGTATGGGTTGCAACATCAAGAGAAACTCCTAGTCTCACAGGAGAGTTTACTGGAGATACCTTCAGGGTCCTAGAATGTACACATAACCATCCACCCAGGAATCAGCACCAGAAGGGCCTAATTTGCTAGTGGGTAGTGGAGAAAGTGACTGAAAGCCGGCCAAGAGCTGAGCAACAGACATTGTTCCCTTTCAGACCCCTCCCCCACATGCAGTGCCACAACACAGTGACTAGGTTGCCCACCCTGGAGAATACCTAAGGTTCCACCTCTTACTACATAACAGGCATGCCAAGACCAAAAAAAAAAAAAAAAAAAAAAAAAAAAAAAAAAAAAAAAAAAAAAAAAAAAAAAAAAAAAAAAAAAAAAAAAAAAAAAAAGGCCCAAATGAAAGAACACATCAAAGCTCCAGAAAAAATACAACTAAGGGATGAAGAGATAGCCAACTGATCAGATGCACAGTTCAAAACACTGGTAATCAGGATGCTCACAGAAATGGTTGAGTATGGTTGCAAAATAGAGGAAGAAGTGAAGTCTATGAAAAGTGAAATAAAGGAAAATGTGCAGGAAACCAACAGTGATAGGAAGAAAACCAAGACTCAAATCAACAGTTGGGAGCAGAAGGAAGAAATAAACACTCAATCAGAACAGGATGAAGACAAAAGAATTCCAAAAAAGTGAGGAGAGGCTTAGGAACCTCTGGGACAACTTTAAGTGTTCCAACATCCAAATCATAAGGATGCCAGAAGGAGAAGAGGAAGAGCAAGAAAATGAAAATATATTTGAAAAAGTAATGAAGATTGTTCCCCAATCTAGCAAAGGAAATAGGCTTCCAGGAAGTCCAGGAAGCTCAGAGAGTCCCAAAGAAGTTGGACCCAAGGGAGCACACACCAAGACATATCATAATTGTATTATCCAAGATCAAAGATAAGGAGAGAATCTTAAAAGCAGCAAGAGAAAAGGAGACAGTTATCTACAAAGGAGTTTCCATGAGGCTATCCACTGATTTCTCAAAAGAAACCTTGCAGGTAAGAAGGGGCTGGAAAGAAGTATTCCAAGTCATGAAAGGCAAGGACCTACATCCAAGATTACTCTGTCCAGCAAAGCTATCATTTAGAATGGAGGGGCATATAAAGTGCTTCTCAGATAAGGTCAAGTTCAAGGAGTTCCTCATCACCAAGCCCTTATTATATGAAATGTTAAAGGGACTTATCTAAGAAAAAGAAGAAGATCAAAAATATGAACAGTAAAATGACAACAAACTCACAACTATCAACAATCGAACCTAAAAAAATAAAACAAAAACAAACTAAGCAAACAACTAGATTTAGGAACAGATTTACAGAAATGGAGATCACATGGAGGGTTATCAGCAGGGAGTGGGAGGGAGGAGAATGAGGGAAAAGGTGTTATAGAACAGACCCAGGGGAGGGGAATGATATACTATTACCGAATGGACCCACCCTTGTGTTCCAGGAATTCCCCCCTCCCCGTACTAGGTTCTCCTTGCCCACCACCAGGGAAAGACATCTCTCAATACCAGAGATTGGTCAAAGGGAAAGGAATTATTTATTCAAAGAGTTATACAAACTTAAGAGTAATGACTTAATGTCTTCATTGAAACACTAAAATCCTTTAGAACACCCATAGATGCACAGCCCTTCATTCCCCCTCTGCCCAGCCCGGGTACCATATCTCAGGAAAAGAAGTAGAAGTCTGTGGTTCTTCTCTGCTCAAGCCTCATGGTCCCAAAAAGCCCCCGCATGGCTGCAGAGCCTGGGTTTAAATCCCAGCGCCAATCTTCCTCTGCCGCACCATTTCTGACTCCTTCCACAATTGGCCACCTGTCAGCATTTCTGTATTTTTCCAGCTTTACTGGGCTGCCATAGTAAGTCCGGGCAGGTGTGGCCCTGTGGTGTGGAGCCAATCATCTCCAAGCTCTTACGCAGGCTCTATAACCAGGGGGAGTTGCCTCCCAGTTACATCAGGGGTTGAAGTCACTTCTATCCCCCTGGAACAAAGCATGGCCACAGCTCTTTAACATATCCATAAAACCAGTTAAAGATTATAGATATGTTAAATGACCATTCTAGAGGTTATCTGCAAAACTGTTGCTATTCAAAACAACTCTCAATGGCCCTGCTCCATGCGTCCCATCCCCCAGCTCATACTTGGCGGGGGGTGGTGAGGACATCCCATATATATATATTTTTTCCTAATATTTCCTGGACACCGAGTTCTGAACCCCATTACAAATCCCTATTTGGGCTCCCCCCCGCCCCTGCTTGGTTGCACCCTGTTACAAAGGTACAGGGAATAAGAAGCATAAATGGTAGGTACAAAATAGACAGGGGGAGGTTAAGAATAGTATGGGAAATGGAGAAGTCAAAGAACTTATATGTATGACCCCTGGACATGAACTAAGGTGGAGGAATGATGGTGGGAGGGGGTGCACAGGAGAGGGGAATAAAGGGGAGAAAAATATGGGACAACTGTAATAGCATAATCAATAAAATATATTAAAATTAAAAAAAGAAATTTTGTATTTTTTGCTGTTCTCAGCTATGCAGTAAGCTTAATGATAAATGCCTACTGTGGTCAATCTCTCCAACTGTGGAGGTCAGAAGGCAACCACATTCTCTATGTCAGCTCAGTCACTAATAAAGATGTGTGTGGTCGGGTGTGTGGATGTGTGTTGTAGTGTCCAGCTGCCTTAACCCTTTGTTTTAATTTTCAGTTGGTTCAGAACTCTGGAGAGGAAGGATGCTCATTGACAGGATTCCTCAAACACCAGAAGAACTGCTATTTTATCCCTGGGGAAAAAATGGTTGAGGTTAGTATTGGAGAAAAGCTGTAGTAGTTTGATTTGGCTTCCCCAGCAGGAACAGACCAACCTGTCTACTCCACAAGGACATTTTGTGAATGGAGTCTCTGCACTTGGCTTCTGAAAATGTGCTTACCACCAGCTGCAGCAAGAACAAAGTTGGGAATAGCATTCAGATTTCCTGACCTCTTGTGAAAGAATGATTTTGAAGACATGTATTTAAACTTTTATGAATTCTTCAGATGCTTATTTAGCACTCACTATGCTAGAAGGATATACAATGTAATAGCTAATCACAGGCTGGTTATCAAGTCTCTGCTCAGCCTCTCAGTAGCTGTGAAGTTTTCAGCAAATTACACTCGTTTGTTTCTTTTACTTTACCCTTTTGTTAATTGGGAATAATAGTACCTACCTTATGTGCTTGTTCTGAAAATTACGTAAGCTTGTAACTATAGCATTGAACTGTATAGTAACTGCACAGCATCTAGCATGAAGAGAGCACACAATAATTCTCAACTGTTAAGCCTATTAAAAGAAAAATTATGTGCCAGGCATTGTGCTTCTTGTGTAAATATAATGGTGAGCGCTGGAAGGTTCATTTAGGCCTGAGTCCTATGATTTGCTCTAAATCAGTTTCCATTCTCTATTATTGCAACTCACCAAGCACGCTCAAGATAGGTGAAGCACAACGAATGACAAAACTCAAAACTTGGCTCAAGAGCAAACATTTCAACTGCATTTTAATAAATAACATTTTGTTTTTCATCAAAGTGAGACCATTTTTTGCTCTAAGAACAGTAGGCACACTATCTAGGTGGCGCAGAGACTTATTTTCTGGCTCCAAAACTAAAACTTTCTCTAAAATTTTGCAGTTGTTTATGTATTTAAAGTAATAGATGTTTTAAATTAAGGAAATTTTGCAAATAAATAATTTAAAAGAAATGGTTCCAAGCGCCAAACTTTTTTTCCATGTGCCACCAAGAACATCCACACAAGATCCATCTTGAAGTTGCCCCCTCTTGATGTAGGGACATGCGCTTAAAAACCGGAGGCATCTCTTGACAGTGAATATGGGCTTCAGTCTTCAAGACAGTCTTGTCAGCCATGCCTAACAAAAGTGGGAAGAAAACACAAACAGATACATGCAAAAGGCCTTGGAATCTTTCAGCATTGACCTGAGTCCAACCCGGAACAGGATGTTTTGGAGGGTCAGATTCATTCCCCACATGAACATCACACTGAGGTAAACAAAGGAAGTTGAGCAAGTGAGTGTAAGTCAGTCATTATGTTCCGGAACCGGAGGTAGGGCAGCGGGATTTAAACTGAGAGTCAGAGTCTGAGAAGCCAGTGGGGCCTGTGGAGCTGGACAGGGGAAGTGATGGATTATCCAGGAGGAGGGTTTTCCCTGCGGGAAAAATTGACTCAAACCGTTCTCACTCACTGAGTTTCTGCTCTGGCTGTTCCTACTCCCATTCCTGGCACTGTGATTGCTGAATGTAAAGGAACATTCAACCTCCAGGTGAATTATATTTGAATAATAATAATTTTGCAATCACGTTTTTCATTATATGAGTAACAAAACCACACAAACAAGAGAAGTGAACTAAACCATCTGTGTCCTTACCTTTCCAACACCTAATTGAGTCATTGAATCATTTGGATTTATCTTTTCTGATCTTTTTTTATTTCAAAATTGTTGTATGTACAGTTTTGCCTTCTTTTATATTTTACATTGGACTACACAACCAATCTTTTTAATGGCTGTATGATATTTCCTTGTATGGATGATGTTCTGTAATGAAATTGTGTACTTTCTTACTGTTGGACACTGGGCTCTCTTTAATTTGTTGCCGTTAGAAACAGTAGTGCACTGGACATTGGGTACTTATGCCTACTGCAACGCTTTGGAATACTCCCTTTGGATTGATTCCTAGATGCAAACTCACTGAATCAAATGTGTGAGCATTTTTATGGCTTTTGTTACAAACTCCTTTTACTCATCTCCCAGAAAAGGTGAGAAAATAAGCATTACTCTATTTTCATCAATTTCAAAAGAAATAGATGTTATTATTGAATAAAATGTGTTAATTTAAAAAAGCAAATGTTCACAAAACACCCCTCTGCCAATCTGCCCCTGAAAGGTATATTTGTATACTTTAAAAGTTAAAAAAAGCAAATATTAATGTTATTTTTATTTAATTTTGCATTTCTAATTTTCTCCACATTTTGGATGTCTCTTCCCTGAATTGGTTGTTCGTAAGTTTGCCTATCAAAATCAGTGTTTTCCTTATCATTTTGTTTGCATTTTTCCAAGGTAAATATATAAATCTTATTGCAAATAATTCTTGCAAATATTTTCATAGTGTATTGTTAGTCTTTACATGTATTTTTAAAATATGGTCTTTGTCATAGGAAGTGACATTCAAGGGTTAACATTTTTTAAATGAAGACAAAACAATTTATCTGAAGGTCATTTTAAAACCCAGTGATATGCTCTATGTAATATAGAGTCATATAAAGCACTCATATATACAAATATTTCCCCACAGATGCCACATCTGAGCAACCACCAGCCAGACTGGTCTGTTCATTGTTCCCTTAAAGTCTTGCTCTCTTGTGTTCTCTTTCTGAACGCCCTTTTCCTTTCTCCACGAAGACTTTGCTTATGCTCAATAGCCAGTTGTTTCTTTTTTGAATTCCTATAACTTGGATTGGCACTATCCACAGCATATCTTATATTGTTATGCAATTGTCTTCTAGTATGTTTTGCCTCCTTAACTGGAACATAAATTTGTCCTAATTATTGCCTGTTTACATCTCCCTCAGTACATGACAACCTGAAAAATGACCTGCCGAATTGGGAGCAGCCAATGGTGCATGCGAGGTTTAGGAGAATATAGAGAGCAAACCATGAGTCTCTAAAGTTTTCAGAAATCTAGATTAAGAAATCTTATTTAAGAGTTAATTTTCCATATTAGAATTTAGAAATAGTGTCTTAAAAAGAAGCAGCTGGTTAGTGGACATGACCGTGTTGCAAGTACTAGTGGAAAGTGGTATATAATTCACACTGTCACACTGTCACACCAAGTGCGAATGAACGGCTGGATTCAGTCTGTATCTATCTCCAGGAACAGGCGTGCTCCTGATCATGCTAAGGAAACTGGCAGTTTACCAGATTTTCACCTAGTTTATTCTAGGTGTCCTTATTGGTGTTCACCTCCTCCTTGGTGCTATCAGGTATTTCTTCAGGATGTTCAATCTACAAATTAAGATAGGAGATGAGAGTCAAATTTTGAGACTGTTAATAAGAGTCAGATATATAAATAAGAGTCAGAGACCAGCAGGGCTGGTCTCAAATTTGGTCGGTAAAGCAGAAGACCGAGAACTGGGGCTTCTGGTGGTGGCAGCCCTGTGTGCTCTGTCTTGGGGACCAAAACATTTTGTGAGGAGCTGCCTGACCTTGTGGAAGCCTTTTCACTATGGAAAGGTAAAGCTACACTCTGGGGTGGTGGTGGTAGGGGAAGGGATTTGGGGGAACGTGGGGAGGAAGTAGTCCAGAAACACAGCCAGGACCCAATCAGTGAGAAGGAGGTCTACTAAGTCACACGATTTGAGGATCTTCTCTGTATGTCTTACTAGCTAATGGACTGTCTTTCACACTACTTCTTCTATATTAACAGCCATCATGCAATCGAATTTTTTTTAATTATGAAAAAGCAGCACTTTGGGGGCACATGTACAGGGAGAACGTTAGCATCCCTGACTCTTCCTTCCATTCCACAAAGTATGCTATTAAGCTAACCCTACAAGCTTGGCAGGTGGCCAGGACCAAGGAGAAAGGCCTAATCAGTGGGCTCTAGGAACTATCTAATATTTTCTCTTAACTGTCCTCTACATTATTTATTTTTTTAATTGCAATTTCCCTCTGTTACTTTCTAGTCTTCAGTAGCAAATGTGTTGGAAGAATTAGAGGAAGTGACTGTATCCATATTTTTAAGAAAATTAATACAGAGAGAGCAAAAGAAGTTTGGAGAAGTAGTTTACAAAGGGATAAACAAAAAATAACAGAAATTGTGGATTGTTTGTTATGTGCCACATACTTTCCATTTCTTTAATCTCCACAACAGCACTATGAGGTAGGCATTGTTATTAGCCCTTTTCTCTAGACAGGTAAAGTGATACTTGGGCAGGTTAAAAAGTTTTTCCAAGGTCACATGGCTAGAAAGTCATGGAACCCGGAGGCAAACACAGACTTCCCATGCTAGCACCAACACTCTCAGTCCCTATGCTATTGGGTCAAGAGTTCCAGGTAACAAGCTATAACCAGGGAAGTTTCAAGAAAAAGTTTTCCCAAAATACTCCAAACACTTTAGCAGGAAATGAACTTCCCTCTTATATGCAGGGTGATAACTTGGGTATTAAAGAAGAGTGTTGGCCTCTTGAAGGCCAGGGCACTTGGATACATTTGAGTTAAAGATAAACTTGAGAAAAACACCTTCAACATCCCCCACAGAACCTATAACCACCTTTCATTCAACATACACTTGTGAGGAGGGATTGGGGGAGAAGAAACATGTGTTTTCAGAGTTTTATGCCCAGTGTAAGTAGAACAAAGGGACTTGATGTAAACATATTTTAACAACCAAATGTACAATTTTCTGGCTCGTGTATTTATAGCAGACATTTCTCAGATTCTCGGTGTTACAGTCAGCATCTCCTCGAGGAACGTAACCAGCCTGGCAGACTAGAATTAAAAATAAATTATCTACCCCAGCTGGAACTCCCTCAGATCCAGTACATAGGTAGGCTGCTACAGATATTGCGAGGGACTTTCATTCTGTTTCTCTTCGCCCCAGTTTCATTTCCAAAGCCGTATAGTACTTCATAACTTGAGGTCTTCTTACAAAGTTGGTTTGGGATTTTGAAAATCCCAAGATCTCCAAAGGACCTATTCAATGTCATCGTGAACCCTGAAATTAATGAATGTTTCTGGGACTTTCTGGATAATTTAGGTTAATCTGAAGTAGATTAGATTAGAGCACTTATTATTGAGCTCCTGCTTTGTGACAACAGGGGCACCCTGCCTCCAGGCATAGCTGAGATGACCCCAAGTGCATAGCTGAGGCAGTAGTGAAGTCTTCGGACACAGCTTCAGTACGAGGTGGAGAAGCGGGAGAGGGCCATGTGCACTGCAACCGCAGCCTCCCCGGTAGTACCTGGGTGCCAATGGGATTCAGGAAAAATACTCTGGCTTCTCCAGAACCTTGTTTTTATCATTTCTCTAATACTTATGTAAAATATACATATGTACTGTTTTCCACAGTGTCTGCACCAGTCTCCAAGTCAGAGAGTATTACTACAAGAGTATTTAACTAATTATGAGGTCTCCCAAACCCCAAACAAATATACAATGGAATAGATTGTTTAGTCATGAAAGTAATTAAGATATATAAATACAATTTTCACTAAAACAAAAACACACACACAATTTCCACTGTGCCTTGTGCTAAGACAAAAAGTTTCATGTCAAAGCTACAGAATGACTAGCAGGTGAAATCATTCAGAATAAAGGAAACTTTGATAGTTTTAATAAATTCAAGATTCTTTTCTACTCAAAATAAAACTTTTAAGAAGAGAATACTTTAAATTTACCTCAGTGAGTGTTTGATGTTGAAGGCCTTCTTCAGATGGTGTGTTTGGAGCTGGTTCAGGAAAGACTGTGTTAGTTCAAGTACTGAAACAAAGATCTGCTGTAATTAGCCCAACTATCAGATTAATCCAGGTTCAAATCTCTCACAGTCAAGGCCTACCATCTGAAATTAGTGGTACTCTCAGTTGGTGGGAAGAACAGTCACTTTTTAAAAAAGGATTAGAAGTCTTTTATTATAAAGATTGTGCAAATGTGTGGAAAATTTGGAAAATAGAGAAACAAAATCATTTACTGTTCCGCCATCCCCAAATACTTTTATATTAATATGTATCAAAAGCACCCAGTCCACTGGTAAGCAATGGGGATACATAAGAAAGCAAATGTTATGATCCATGTTTTTTTGGAGTTTATGTTGTAATGGAGCAGACAGACCGTCAAACATACAAACAAAACAATACAATGTGAAGAAATAGGACTGGGTGCATAATGGGCTATGGGAGTACACAGGAGAATGCAGTTTTGTGAATTTGGGACCTATCAGTGATGACTATGTCAGAAGAAGCTGAGATTTGAAACATGAGAAGAGGTCAGCTCCAGGGAATGGGGAGGTGTGAGGAGAGGGATACTTAGAGGGCTCCTGGCAGAAGGAAGGGAAAGAATGTGCAAAGGTTCAGGAATGAGGGACCACCAACTCTCCCATATTAGCTGAACCATTGTCACTTTGTTGGGGCTCATTTTGGAGTGAAGAGGGGAGATGGCTGACAAATAAGCAGATGGTGAAGGTCCCAACACCACATCCTGTTCATGCTTAATCTGAAGGTCAGTGGGGACTCCTATGATGATGCTATTGTGTGCCCCCATGGATTCAGCTATGTAACCATGAAATAATAGTGACACAATGTTCTTTTTAATACATCACCGCTATTTTTACTTGACCTATGTC
>VMDR010005321.1:0-52499 GCA_007922815.1 Macrotus californicus | reverse complement strand
GACATCTTACCACTCGAAGAAATGCAGAATTGCTGCCTGAACACAGGAAAGACATTATAGACGTAACTGGTTGAGACATATGAATATTCCAAATCACAGATCACTTTAAGAACAAGAAATTGGGCCCTGGCTGGTGTGGCTCAGTGGATTGAGCATGGGTTGCAAACCAAAGGGTCGCTGGTTCAATTCCCAGTCAGGGAAATCAGCAAATTTTAAATATCACCAGGAAACAAACAAAAAATTGTTTTCCTTTTCATGAAAAAATACCGGTCTAGAACATATAAAATGGGAAAATGCCATGGAAATGCTACCAGCAGCCCCTGTTAGTACTGGAGATCTTCCCAGTGTTGGTGAAGGACTCTTGGAATCCATTAATACCTGGGGTACCTCTGTAATTAACAGCACCCAACTTAAAATCTGCCTTCCATGATACATGATCCATGCTTCCCTGATAGAGGACCTAACAAAACATGTTACTGAAGAACACGATTTTTCTCCTTGAAGTCAAGTCCCAGGAAAGTTAAATACTTGAAAACTGTCCATCTACAAATTCATGTAAAACTTTTAATTCTATTTATATTTTCATCTCTGAAGATGATCAATGTTAAGCTAACTACCTCCAATGTGCAGTCATACTTCTTTCTATCCTCAAATGACTTTTCCCAAGTTTTTAGTACTTGAACTTTTAGTCTAGGGCAACAAAGATTTGTTAAACAATGACTGAGATAACAGTGCAATCTGTTTAAGGAAGAGAGATCTCTGTGTGACATTATTTGGCCCTTGAGGACACCAAGCCAGCGGCCCTGGATTCATCAGCACCATACCCACACTACATTAAGAGTAGTCCATTGAAAGCCATCCTTATGACAACCTTCGTGGGTTCAGGCTAGTGATACCTGGATAGCAAATATCTACCTATAGTCATGAACTCTTTAATTATGAAACATTACTAATAAAAAATTTATCCAAACCGAAGGCTTCAAAGTTTTAAGTTACAAATAAAAGGGAGGATAGGGCCCTGGTTAAGAGTATGGAGATGGGTTTCATGGGTTCAAATCCTGCTTCTGCTATTTACCAGCTGTCTGACCCTGAATAAATTACCTTTGGTAGGTCTCAGTTTCCTCATCTACAAAACTAGGACAATAACAGTATCTCTCTCATAGGGCTGTTGTAAATATGAAATTAGTTAATACATAGAACAGTTCATAGCACAGGGTTAAGTGCTCAAATGTTAGGTTTTATCATGAAAGAAGAAAAACATCTGCCTCCCAGCAGGGTGTAGGAGAACTCTCTGTACTTTCCATTCAATTTTGCCGTGAACCTAAATCTAATCTAAAAATAAGATGTTTAAAAAACAAAATCTGCCCCCTAAGTCCTTTAGCTTACTTTTAAGTATATTTTATTGATTATGCTATTACAGTTGTTCCAGTTTTTCCCTCTTTGCCCCTCTCTGCTCAATATCCCCCTTCCCTCCAGCAATCCACCCCACTTAGTTCATGTCCATGGGTCGTACATATAAGTTCTTTGGCTTCCCCATTTCCTATACTATTCTTAACCTCCCCCTATTTTGTACCTACGAATTATGCTACTTAATCCCTATACCTTTCCCCCCATTCACCCTCTCTCCCCTCCTGCCTGATAACCCTCCAAATGATCTCCATATCTATGATTCTGTTCCTGTTCTAGTTGTTTGCTTAGTTTGTTTTTTAGATTCAATTGTTAATACTTGTGAGTTTGTTGCCATTTTAATGTTCACAGTTTTGATCTTCTTTTTCTTAAATAAGCCCCTTTAACATTTCACATAATAAGGGCTTGGTGTTAATGAACTCCTTTAGCTTTACCTTGTCTGGGAAGCACTTTATCTGCTCTTCCATTCTAAATGATAGCTTTGCTGGATAGAGTACTCTAGTTTGTAGGTCCTTGCTTTTCATCACTTTAAATACTTCCTGCCAGTCCCTTCTTGCCCACAAAGTTTCTTTTGAGAAATCAGCTGATGGTCTTATGGGAACTCCTTTGTAGGTAATTGTCTCCTTTTCTCTTACTGCTTTTAAGATTCTCTCTTTAACGTTTGGCATTTTAATCTTTCATTTGAGCCATATTTCTTTGTCTCCTCAATTTGGCAGCCTCCGTTTGTTTGTGTATTGGGTAGAACTGCTCTGACTCCCTGTCTTGGCATACCTGTTACGCTGCACAGTGAGGGGGCCTTCAGTAATTGTCAGGGTGGGGCAACCCACTTCACCACTTTGTGGCTCTGTATGTGGGGGAGGGGTCGAAGTGGGGACAATGCCGCTGCCTGGCTGCTGGAGGCTTGCTTGGCACTCACCATTTCCAGTCACTTCACCCAATTCCTGTATGCGACTGGCACCCCTCTAGCTGTTGACCTGGTGGTGGTTCCCGTGGTGGGTGGTTGCATATGTTCTAGGACCGTGCAGGCCCTTTAAACAGACTCAGACATGAGAGACCAGCAGTTTTTTCTGCCACCCCAACCCCGACCTGTTTTTATAGCCAGAAGTTATGAGGCTTTATTACCCTAGCGCTTGGAACCCTGGGCTGTGTGGTCTGGCCTGGGCTGGGATCACTTACTCCTCAGGCATCCCTCCTGATTTTATTCACCACACACGAAGATGGGACTGCCCATTCCGCTGGACGCCACCACCTCACCACCACACATCCTCTCCGCCCCAGCTCCCCATCTCTGCCACTCCTACCCTCTGGATGAATATGGCTTCTTTAAATCCTTGGTTGTTGGACTTCCACACAGTTCGATTTTCTGGCAGTTCTGGATGTTTTTTTAAGGTTAGTTGTGATGCTTCTTATGGTTGTGCAAGGAGGCAAAGTGTGTCTACCTACACCTCCATCTTGACCGGAAGTCTCTTTCCCTTATTTTTAAAGCAGTTAGATTATAACAGGCTTTCATTTGATTTCTGATAGACTAATCAAATATGTTCACCTCTAATATAAACAAATTAATTTTTCTGTTACACAATTTAAAAACAGTGACTTACACATTTTGCAGTTTTATATATTTGGCAGAATCTGCAATCATGTCAGGAATTGTGCCTCGGACAGGTAAATTTCCTTGACCCTCTTTGGCCACAAATTCCTTTAAGGCACGAGCTAAAATCCAAAATGATGGAGTCTAAAAGAGTTAAAGGAAATTATTATTATTATAAGCAGCATCTGAATTTGACCCAAAGCTTAAGGTGGCACTATTTTTACTTGTTGTTACCTGTTTGGTGATATTTATGCAGCGATCATCATTAAATATATCTTCAATGCTGCTTGGGATCTGCCAAAGGACCATGAAACATTTACTTATACTAAGAGTTTGCCCACCTTTATTTTCACTGCTATTTCTCTGAACAAGTTCTTTGAATTCTCAAATTATAATCAAATACAAACTTCTGATTTGCTTATACTTTTATTTAGGATCAGCACCAGATGGAGATTTGATTAGGAAAAAGAGAACAGAAGAAAGTTTCACCCTGTCCACTGCTGTCAGTATTAAAAACCAACCTTTTCTTTTCCATCATAAATGGGATAAAGAAGAAGCCAAAGTAAATTTTTTTATATATTTACATTTGAAAATATAACAAAGGTTACAGACATTAATGTCAAGCTTGAGTTGTAGTACTTCATGTTGCTCCCTCTTGTCAAAAATTTGAAACCCTTACACCCTAATCAGTAACTGTTCAAACAGACCACCACTTTGAGCAGTTAATTGTAATTAATTATTAATTTTTAAAACTTTATTTATTTTAGAGACAGGAGAAAGGGTGAAAAACATTGATGTAAGAAACATCGACTGTTTGCCTCTTGTATGTTCCCCGACCAAAGACTGAGTCTGCAACCCACGCACGTACCCTGATCAGGAATCAAACCAGCGACCTTTTGCTTTTTGCGGGACAATATCCAACCAACTGAGCTAACACCAGTCACTGTGTCACTATTATATACTGAAGCACTGATGTCCATTTTTTAAAGAAAATACAGATTATTATTAAAGCAAGAGTCAATCTGTATTATAGATATTTCTAACCAACTATACAATTTAGGAAACATTAACTTAAATCTAAAATCAACTATTTAACTATAAGGATTTCAGAAAACCTTTCTAAATGAACCCTTCAGTAACTCTTTTATTTATTTACTTATCTACAGTTTATTGATTTGAGAGACAGAGAAACATTCTTTTGTTGTTCTACATTTTTATGCACTCATTGGTTGATTTTTGAATATGCCCTGACTGGGGATCAAACCTGCAATTCTGACATATTGGGATGATGCTCTAACCAACTGAGCTACCCAGCCAGGGCCAACAGCTCTTTTAATACCTGAGTTGTATTTAGAGCTGTGTTCACATTCTTCACGGCTTCTTCAAAATTCTCCTCATCTTCTGGGGCCCCATTTTCATTCTTTAGAATGCCTATTAAAACAGAAACTGATCAGCACACAACAGCCCCTTTCTTTTCTCTCTCTCTCTCCTCACAACATTATGGAAATAATGTTGTCAGATTTTGAAGGGAGGATCAGATACATTGAAACTTAAGAAGAAATATGGCTTATCACTAGTCATTCCTAAAACTGTACAAGGAATAGTTCCTTAATCTCCCAAGACAAAATAAAATACCAGCTAATGATGGCATCATTTGACAAAGATGTTGACAGAAATCCAATAAACACTAGCTTAAAGCAATTTGCTTTTCAAACCTTATATAATACTTAGTCATACCCCATAAAATTACCTTGTCTAATCAAATCTCTGAACTCTTCTTTTTCTTTATACGTTTTAGGTATTCGTCCATTTGTCTAAATTGGTTAAAAAATTTAAAAACCTAGTTATAAAAACTCAAAATACGGTAATTGAAAGCCCACAGTTTCCCCCACTCTCCCATCCACGTGAGATTTCATCAGTAATATACACGCAAGTAAAACCATATTTGATGCAAAACAGAAACTATGGGCCATTTCTCTGCATTCATTCCCCACTGCCAGTTTTAGAATGACATTTACTCAAATTTCATTGTGTTAATAAAAATATCAGTATCAAAGAAGGAAGTGCTGGATTTAAATGGAGAAGCACCCCCCTACCCTCAACCACGCACGGAAAAATATTAACCGTTTGAGTCCCAAGCAGCGCGACTGCGCTGCTGACAATACCCCCTGGGACTCAAACAGTTCATCTCCCACCCCCCTTCAATGAAATCCTTCATAATAAATTGAAACTATAGTCACTTATGGAATCTCTTCTTTACAAAGAACCTACTTCACTATACCACTGTGCTAAATATTTAGCTATGATCACAATCCATGGAGTGTGGCTATGGTCCTAAAAATGAGAGAAAGAGAAAAGAACGTATCAGTATTAGTTAACAGTAATTAGTTAACATTTATTCCTCACTAGCCTGTATCATTTTCAACAAATTCAACAATATTTATGATCATCCTCCAGTATATATGATATAATGAGTGGAGGAAAATGAACTGGATTAATAAAAATTGCTTTACAGATTTTTTTAGTGTCCAATTTGACCGTAATATGGCAGGTGTGTACTACGATTGTCCCCATTTTACATCAAGAAAACAGTCTCAGAAACCTGCCACCCAAAAATAGAGCTCAAATCTCTTGATTTCAGATACCAATCCTAGACTATAAAAGATCTTCCCTATGTTTTCTGATGAACCAAGCACCTGCATTTTAATTAATACATAGGTAGGAAAAAATACATATATTCCTTAAATTATACAGTATGTTATAAATATCATTATTTCTATACCAACATATGCAGTTGCCTTGATAAATCTCAAACACTAAAAATAAGTTTCGAGAGGAATCAATTTCAATAAACAACCACCCAAATTCAAACTATTTTAAAAAGCACATCTGTTTGTTTAGGAAAGGGCCATGAAGAGGAATATGTTAATGTCCAATTTCTTGACCTGGATGTTGATTACACAGATATGTTTGGTTAATGTACTTTTCATCAATAAAAAAGTTTTTTAAATTTTGGAGAAAAAGATTGATTTAAAACAAATTAGGTACAATGTTGTTACTATGTAACCTAGATGACAGGACTATGGAAATTTATAGTCTCTTCCCACATGGGTGTAATTCAAAAACTTTATGTTAAAGAAAAATGTTTTAAATCTATCTATAAATGAAAGGTCACACACACTACCAACCTTTTTGTCCATATGATCCAAATCATAAGACTGAAAATGTTCTCTCAGTTCAGGAAAGGGCTTATCCAGTCGTAGATCCTCTAATGCATTATCTGGATGAGATTCTATTACTATGAATTAATAATCCCAAAAGATAAATTTACTTCTTTAGTAATTCTGCTGGAAAAAACACTATATTACAAGAATTTAGGAAATCTATAATGTTTAAATGAGCATAAGGTCTATAGTTTATTTTAATTGTTTTGTCCATTATAGAGATAAATTTATATTTACATACACATTTTACTAAAAGCATAAATCCTATGTGGACTATAGTTTTTTGTTTTATTTAATTGTTGTTCAAGTACAGTTTTCTGCCTTTTCCCCCCACCCCTCCCCACCACCCCAGCCTTTCCTGCCTCCCTCACCCATTTCCACTCCCCTGCTTGTTATTGTCCATGTGTCCTTTATAATTGTTCCTGTAAACCCTTCACCCTTTTCCCCTATTCCCCCCTCCCCTTTCCCCTCTGGTCACTGTCAGCCTGTTCTCAATTTCAATGTCTTTGGCTACACTTTGCTTGCTTGTTCGTTTTGTTAATTAGGTTCCTGTTAATGGTGAGATCATATGGTATTTGTCTTTCACTGCCTGGCTTATTTCACTTAGCATAGTACTCTCCAGTTCCATCCGTGCTGTCACAAAGGGTAGGAGCTCCTTTCTTTCTGCTGCATAGGATTCCATTGTGTAAATGTACCATAGTTTTTTGATCCATTCATTTACTAATGGGCACTTGGGTTGCTTCCAGCACTTGGCTATTATAAATTGTGCTGCTATGAACATTGGGGTGCATAGGTTCTTTTGGATTGGTGATTCAGGGTTCTTAGGATATAATCCTAGCAGTGGAATTGCCAAGTCGAAAGGCAATTCCATTTTTAGTTTTCTGAGGAAATTCATACTGTTTTCCACAGTGGTTGCACCAGTCTGCAATCTCACCAACAGTGCACTAGGGTTCCTGGACTATAGTTTTAATAAAAGTAAAACCAAGATTCTTTTAGAGTAGAATTTTGTTATTATCATTGGAACAGGTCAAAATTGATTAAAATGTGTGTTCAGATACTACCTAACAACCTGCCCTGACTCCTCCTGTCATCTGCAACAGACAGCATCACCATCCACCTATACCTCTACCCCAGAAACCTAATGGTCATCCTAACTTCTTGTCCCTCAGCCTAACATCAGTCACTCCCCACATCCTGATAGCACTTCATACACAGCACTCCACACAGGGGAGTACAGAAAAGTGTGCAATTCCAGAGAGTCTTTAAAGCTAGGCTCAGTTCTGTTACTTGCTAGCTGTATGGCCTTAGGGAAATAATTTATCTCTCTGTGCTTCAGCATCCTCATTTGTAAAAAGCAGACAAAATAGTATGTGCATTATAAGGATTTTAGAAAAAATTAAATGAAGTAACTCACATAAAGACAGGCACAAAGGTAGTAAGTTTAACCTTTATCACCATTTACCACCTCTTTCCCATCTTTATAACATGTGCCCTCAGTCAGGGGCTCACTTGCACATGCTCACTCACTCTCTCCCCTAAACCACTGGAAATCTCCTAACAGCAAGCCTTGCCTCCAATCTTGGCCCCTTCAAATCCACTTATTCTCTACTGTTTCAGTGACCCATTTAAAATTTCTCCCACTTACAATTCTTAAATGGCCCAGCCCCCCCCTGCGAAAAGCTTATCCTCACAAGCCACGCTCTAACTGCCTAAGCAGATACTACTGCTCTGTGTCACTACCAGTGCCAATGGCTATCACTGCACTAGCAGGCTACCTGGCTCAGGGGAATGTACAAGTAATCAGTGAAAATGATTTAAGATTAAAATGTTCTACATAAAGGACTAACATCAGCCTTGGACTGTTGCAAGCCTGCCTATGAATGACTTTGGTCTCCTACAACACTTCTTCCTTGGAACGTTAGCTAGGTAAATAAACGGCTTGGTTGCTTTGTGGAAGTGTACCCGAACTAGGGGGGTCTAAGACCTGTAAAAGAATGGAATAAAAGATTGGTGGGGAAAAGGTGGTGTGACCCCCTAGGTGTCAGTGTGACCCACATATCTTGGCTCTTGTCTGTAAGCAGCCACACATGCCTATGTTTTTGCCTAAGAGGCAAAAAAAGGTAGGTACTTGTACAGCAGCTGTGCCTCCTAATAAGATGAAGAAGTTGTGCCTATTGTATCTCCTACTTTGTATCCTCCTATAATGCTAAGTAAAAGAAATATTAAAGCCTACTGATTCTAATGAACACTTTGAACCTAAAACCCAGTTGTGCTAGTAAGGAATTTACTCTGAAATTGAAAATTGACTTTCTAAATTGTCAAGTGCATAAAATCATAGCTAAAGCAACCGAAAGCAAGCCTCCTATGTAAAAACAATTTTACCTGGATGTTCTTCTATAATGATCCTCATGTAACCAATTAGTCCATATGTCCTACAGAGCAAGAGAGGGATTTGGGAATTCCAGAGGACATCTGCTAAACGCAGTAACGTGCTGTAAAGGAAGGCACAATAAATGGAAACATAAACAAACAGATATATGCCAAGCATGAAAACTCCTTAAAACAAAGCAACTTTCTTACTAAATTATAAATGCAAAGATATGTCTATTGCATTATAAGCCAGTCAAGTATACATTGAAAAGCAAGCAAGGTCGCAGTTTCAAAGAAAGCATATCTTTTGGACTATAGGGATATGAAACCAAAGTTCAATTTAACTGCTCTAAGCATATATATTTTAAAGTTTCACATCCAATATTTTTCTCTTTCCTATCTTTTCGATGCTAGAGATTCACAAATGCTTCCAATGAAAGGTTTCTATAGTTTAGGAATTTTAAAAACCACAGACTGCAGAGAAAACAAAACTATGCAAATTTAATAAGAGATTCAATTAAAAACAAATTAACATAAAACTTTACCTTTCAGGAAGCTGAGTTGCAACCACAATGGTAAACCTACAGAAAAATGAAGGATCATTGTCTAGAAGGTTTTCTGGACTCTAAATAGGACAGGGGAAAAAAAATCCAACACGTTCACAGTCACGTTAAACACGGCAGAAAACAGGCTATTTAGAACAAATGAGGCCACATGCTAGACAATGTTAAAGTAATTCAACTCTCAATTAAATACAGTATATACAAAGATTCAAAATTCTAAATTCCTAGGACTTTGAACTATTGAAAAACAAAATTTCTGCACAGAAATAATGTATATACATATATACCTCTTCCACAAAACTCCCAGAGACATCATTGTTTAATTCTTGTAAGAATTCCACCGCAGCTTGAGCTCGGTTCTTTTAGAAAACAAAGCATTTGACTTGAATTAGAAAAGATGTAGCTAAAGTGTAACCCTTCAATTAACAGATCAAGCAAACACACTATAAAATTACCCAAATTTCATGCACAGATATGACAACTCTGCTTTTCATGGCGTTTAAACAGAGACTCATCCAGAATATTACTTAAAAAAGAGCTAAACCATCATTATTCAGAGTTCTTAAATGAGCACATTAATTGCACCTTACTTTTCTGATTAAGCAAATGACCAGAACACCCTGGTCATATGCAGGGATATTCTTGACCAATGTACAATATTGTACAAGAGCTCAATCATTAAAGAAACAGTCATTTCCACTCAGAATACTGTACTAAGTTGATTTACTCATACATGGCTTTGTAAGATTTTTAATATGAAATACAAAAATAAAAGACATCCTGGCTCTTAGTTAAAAATCTTGTTAACCAAAATACTCTTTCCTGTGACCACTCACATCACTCAAGGTTTAGCTTTAATACATGATGCAGTATAAAAAAAATACATTACTTCTTCCGTGTTCTTAAACTACCAAACATGTAACGATCTACAAGATCAAGGGGAAAAAATGAGATAATTTAACTTTTTTCTTGGAGAAATAATAAGCTCTTTCAAAGTCAAAGTTTTTCAAGAAATCAAAATATAGTAGCAGCATTAGATGCTTAAATTCAACTATATCCTATAACAAACTGATTGTTTACCTTGCCGATACTGCTTCTTTGAAGGAAAAAGCTAAAATAGATGAAATAAAAAACAGTTAAGGGCTTCTTTGACTATACAAAGACAAGGTTATTTGTAATACCAGGTATATCTCATTCATACTATAAAACAAACTACATTTCCATTACATATTGTAACATCCTTCCTGGAGGAAGAAAACTGGATAAAACTTATAATCACAGACAAGCTAATAAATCGGTGTTTTCCCAACTGTGTACCACAAAATATGAATTTCACGAAATGCTCTGAGAGAAAAGGGTTCCCTGGCTTTCAAAAGTTTAGGAAACACTATATGTTATATTTCCCTCTAGGAAATTCATAACATAGATAAAACACATTATATTAAAGTCTTACATTAAAGACATGTTTAACTTCATTTGACCATGAACTCCCTTTGCCCATTCAGCAGTTATTAACATTCCCCAGAATTAATGCTCCACAGACCACACTTGGAAAATGCTATATTAAACTGTTTGCTTTTGCAGATAAGTAGAATATAACAGATCTATTCAGACTTCTTCCCACACGTACCCTTGTCATTTCCCAGGGCTCAGATCTGAGGCTGCTGATCAGTCAGGCTGCTATGTTGTAGCACAAGCTCAGTGGTTCCATATGAAAAAGAAACCTTATTCTTATCACATCCTGCTCTAACTAACCAAGTAAACAAAGGTAATAGGACTTTTTCTTTATAGACACCACTAAAAGGGCTGTGCTGTGGATAGATATACTATTAGCCAAGGAAAAGGCTCAATATAAACCAAATTCTGATTTTCCTTGTATTTATTCACTGCTGCTGCATAGTGACAACTATCAATATAATGAGATCCTAGACTCCAAGTTCCTGAAAAGGCAAGCCTGAAACACCCTGCACTTCTAAACATGATCATCTTTAAAGAATGATACAGCAGGCCATCTTTAAAACGGCATTTTTACGGAGACAGTGTAGTGAGAAAGATGTACCTGGACTAAGCTTAGAAGACACCACAAATAAAAGATAGATATTATTATTCTTAAAATCCAAAAATACAATTATTGTTAATGATATACTAACATCTAGGAATTAATACAAGAACTGAGGAAGTGTTCAGATTTCACAAATAAAGGAGTAATGACTACTCCTTTGCATTAATAACAATAATAAAGACAGTAATGATGGATATTTTTTATTAATGGCCTATTTGCCAGACACTGTGCTAGCACCTGACCTATATTAACTTCCTTCATCCTCGCCATAATCCTAAACACAGGGATTATTGTCCACCTGACAGTCAAATCCACCTGACTGAGGCGGTGAAGCTGGGATTTAGGCCTCACTCTCCCGTGACAGTACATTGCCTTCCCTAACATACGTATATTTTAAAAGAATAGAACATACTTATTTCCAGCATCTTCTCCGCTGACCTGATTTCCATCGATAATTGTAAATGAACCAATACCTGGGAGACAAAACAAAATCAATCAAGAATACCCGTTTCTAGTTCAAAACCTTAAAGAAGTAAATTTACAAGCACAAAACTACATTACCTGGTAGTATCAAGTTTTTAAGAATTTCAGTTCCGGTGGCTGTTGCATTTATTAGGCAAACATGAGCAGATTCTAAAGCCTCTTGCCCATGATCACCCCACAACCTACAAAACACGATATATATTCAATGTTTTTAAAAATGTCACAAAAACACGACTTTCTTATCTGAATGGAGATCTTTGGTCTTTAAAGTGTTCCTGCACAGAATAACTGATGTGATAACCGTGGTAAATATGTGAGACAGGAACAGCAGGAGGTGTTACGGGGATTATATAGCTGTGTAATATAAGACTAAGACTAAGGGTGACACCTTGCATGGTTAGATGAAGGGTCAAATCAGAACTAGAAACCTGGTCTTCCAGCTTCCTGTCCATTACTCTCTTCAAGCCAGATAACTTACAGAATGGAAAGTCTTTAGAAATACTCATTAACATTAAACAAGTGCCTTAGGTTTAAAACCAATTCTGTTCTCTGTTTCATTTCTCCTTAAATTACATGCATCCAGTATATTTAAGATCCTGACACAGGACTTACCATTGTGATTTCTATAAGAGAAAAACTTTACCAAGAAAACTGAATTATTATCGCCTGAAAAGCCTCATACCGACTTCTACAGGAGTGCTTTAAAATAACATCCCCAATGAACATTTTACTAGCATGATTAATAAATGCATCAACAAACACAAAGATACAATAAGGATTAGAGATATATGGGATAGCCCTAGCTGGTGTGGCTCAGTAGAGTGAGCACTGGCCAGCGAACCAAAGGGTCAGTGGTTTGATTCCCAGTCAGAGAACACGCCTGGGTTGCGGGCCAGGCCCCCCGCACTGGGGGCATGCAAGAGGCAGCCGATCAATGTTTCTCTCACACATCAATGTTTCTCTGCCTTTCTCCCTCCTTTCCCCACTCCCTAAAAATGAATGAATAAAATCTTAAAAAAAAAATAGTATAAAGCCCAAACCATCAGAAAAAGTCCATAGCCTGTAGGACAGACAGACTTTAATGTGCCTTCTCTGTCATCTGATCACCTGATCTAAAGCAGATTCCCTTATCGTAGAGCCAGTATGTCCTCCAGCACAGGTCACAGCTATGATTGCCTCATTTGGTTATTTATTTGCTGAACATCCACCTTTCCATTCCACTCTAAGCTTCGTAAGGACCCAGATCACTACCTATATCTACCACTGCAGTCCCAATGACTGGCACAGTGCCTTGTCCAGGGTAAGCGGTCATCAGATGAATAGAGGTAAAACCTAGAACACAGGTGGCAAACACAAAGCCCGCAGGCCAAATCCAGCTCTCCACCTTGTTTTATCCAGCCCGGCACCTCGTTCCTACCCAGCAGCAGCTCCAAGCTCCTTGCCCCTAGTTAAGGAGTAGTTACATTTATACAGTCCTATGATTACATTCAGCCCTTTGAAGGCAACCGCCTTCAAATTACAACCGGCCCTTTGATGTGGCCCCCGGTGAAAATGAGTTTGACATCCCTGACCTAGAAGAAATAGGACTGAAAACATCAAGTTTTCCTAAGACAGTAGGGCACACAGAATACACCTAACATATTTTCAGTGGAAGCATGCTTGGGTGGTTGAGAGTGAGCCTAAGAGATTACTGGTGCACCTCCAGGTAACATGTTTCAAGAAAGGGCCCAAACAAGAAATCAATCCTCTCTACTCTTATTGGCCTAAGGAAAGCAGGCCCTTGCTGACTGCTGACTGGCTGCACTTCTTTGCTTCTGCTTCCCCCCCCCCGTGACATTTCAAAATCAATAACCAGTTCTTATTATGCAAGGTAAAATTTGGTCCTTAAATGGACTGAACTCAGCAAAAACTTGGGCTTTTTTTGTTCCAGTTACTTCATAACCAAAAATATCTTCTCAGCTGTCACGTACAGTTGTATCTGCATTCAAAACACAAGGAACTCCAAGAATTTACAAGAGAACATGAGTTGGTTACCAGTGCTCTGCCACCTTGCTTCTTTTCCCAGCAGCTTGGGATCAGAGTGATGTGACTGAGTACCAGCTCTGAAAAGATCAGAAGGGCCTGAGTTTACATCCCCGCTCAACCACACAAGACTGAGCAAGTTATCTAACTTCTCCAAGACTCAGTTTCCCCATCTACAACGCAGAGAATGTCTGCCTTCAAGGCTGCTCTCAGAATTGCTCACCTAAAGCCCCTAAGACAGTACTCAGCTGTAGGTGCAAAATGGGAGTTCCAGTCCCTAGGGACATACTGTAACTTCTGGCTTCAAGGCTACAAAAAGAAGGGGAGCCAAGCGTTTGTGTTACTTCCACTGCCTTAACACATGGAAGATGCTCAATTAATAAGGAATGGGTAGGATAAAGGGAAAAGGCAAGAAATAGGAAATAACCAAGGACCCACCTGATGGCCTAGACCTGCAGTGCCCATTAAGGTAGCCATTAACCACTTGCGGCTACTGAGCACTAGACAGACATGAGGCTTGTCCGAATGGAGATGTGCTACAGAGTGTAAAATGCCGGATTTCGAGGGCAATATGAAAAAAAAAAAGTAAAACATCTGTAATGACTTCATACTGATTACCTATTGAAATGGTAGTATTTTGGGATACATAGGGTTAATTATTAGAATTTTGCCTGTCTCTTTGTTTTAATGTGACTACTAGAAAAATGTATGACACACGTGGCTCAGGAGACGGCATTATACTTCTATTGGACAGTGCTGGCTCGGACCGATACCTAACGTGCCGCCTGGACGCGGGTGGGGTGGGGGGGGGTGGTCGCGATTCCCCGATTCTGCAAAACTAGGAGCCTGAGAACAACGAGGCGGGGCCGGCAGCCTACCTGGCGACAACCAATGTCGCTGGGACCCCGCACTTCAGACAGCACAGTGCTTGGACGGTGAGCGCGCCCAGTGGGCAAGGGGAGGTCGGCCCTGGAGGCGCACCCCCGGCCCCAGGCCGGAGTCCGGAGGGCCGGCTCCCGAGCCCCGCACCGCCCCGCACGGCCCCGCCCGGTGAGAGGCCTGAGAGAGGCCGGATCGCGCCGCTCGCAAGCCTGGGCCCGGCGCGGACGCAGTGGACTTCACTGGCAGGCCCGCCCGCCAGACTCGGCGAGCCTCGCCTCACCTCAGCTGCCGGTCATACTTCTGCTCCTTAAGCAGCTTCCCCGGGTGCGCCATGGCCGCGGCAGCACAGAGCGCCGATCCCCTGCGGAGTACCGCCACAACCTCCCCGAGCGCGCAGGCGCACAAGGTGCCGTCCGCCGCCGCTGCCTCCTGCGCGCAGCCCGCAGGGGGCGCCGCCACTACACTGCGCACGCGTCGCCGGTACGTCCGGGCGTGTGCCACCACTGCCAGGACCTAGACCGGGACTGGGGGGCGTCAAGTCTTCCCTCCTTCCGTCAGCCCCTCTAGTCATCCATTGGGTGACTTTCTACGTGCGGTATCTGTGGCGGACCCCGGCTTTGGAATCAGGCCGATTTGGATTTTAACCGCTTTACTAGTTGTGACATCTGCTCTTTACCTCTCAAATCCTCCGTTTTTTCATTTGTGCAATGGGGATAAAGGATCTCCGCCGCAGGGTTCGATTAGCATTAAATGAGATTTTGAATACACAGAGCTAGACTCGCAAAAAAATCCTGTCTCAATAATAACTCTCACTATTATGGTGATTATTATTTACCCGTGTTACCCATCATCTCCTGCAACAAGCCCCTTTTGAGGGCCTGTTTCAAAGACTCAGGCCCTGTTCCTGGGGAGGTCACAGCCCGGAAAGGAGAGAGGGACAGTAAACAAGTACGTACAAGACAACGCAGCCCTCCTATAGATAGAAGGAAGTGGGGGAGCTGAGAGGCGCACAGAGGAACCCCACTCACTCCCCCTCACCAGGAATGTTTCATGCAGTATGGGCAAGGAAGACTATTTCAGCAGAAGGAACAGCAGATGTCATCTCTGGGACGAATCCTTCCTTGCCTCCTAGCTTCTGGTGGTTTGCTGGTAATCCCTGGCTTACAGCTGCTTGCAGCACTTCAGTTCCTGCCTCCACTGTCCCAAGGCATTCTCCCCTCACGTTTCTATGTGCTCTTCTCTCTCTTTTTTCAAATCCTCACCTGAGGATATATTTTTTATTTTAATTTTAATTTTTTAAAGATTTTATTTAGTTTTAGAGAGAGGGGAAAAGAGGGAGAGAGAGGGAGAGAAACGCCGATGGATGGATGGGCTGCCTTTCACATGCCCCCAACCAGAAACCAATCCCACAACCTAGGCATGGGCCCGGACAGGAAATGGAAACTTCAACCTTTTGGTTGGTGGGGTGATGCCCAACCCACTGAACTACACCAGTCAGGGCTGTTTTGTTTTGTTTTTTTAAATTGTTTTGAGAGAGAGAGAGAAACATCCATTGGTTGCCTCCCATAGGCTCCCCCACTAAGGATCAAACCTGCAACCTAGGTATGTGTCCTAAACAGGAGCCGAACGTGCAGCCTTTTGGTGTGTGGGACAACGCTGCAACTAACTGAGCCAACAGCCAGGGTTGCCTTTTTCTTCTTATAAGAACACCAGTCGCATTGGATGAGGGCTCATTCTAATGACGTCATCTTAACTTGATTACATCTCCAAAAACCCTATTTCTAAATAAGACCACATTCACACCCTGGGGGTTAGAACTTCAACAACTTTTGGAGGATACAATTCAACCCATAATAGCATATAAAAGTGCCTGTGCAAGAGCTGTGGGGATTCATCAAACACAACAAACCCTGCCATCTGGGAACTCAGGGCCCACGAATGAGTTTTTCCTGTTGTGGAGGACAATGAATCAGATGTCACTGGTTTTCAAAGTGTGGTCCTGGACGAGCAGCATCCATATCACTTGGGAACTTGTTAGAAATGCAGATTCTCAGGCCCCATTCCAGACCTGCTGAATCAGAAATTCTGATGCACACTCAAGTTTGAGAACCTCTGATCCAGGCCAGTCTCATCCTGAACAGATGGGAAAACTGAACCCCATAACCACGTTTCTGAGTCCTGACATGCCAGGCAGGCCCTTGACGTGCATCACCTCATTCTGTGCTCATTTGTGCTCACTCAATGAACAGAAACTGTTGCTCACCCCAGTTCACAGGCAAGAGAACAGAGGCTTGGAGAGATGAGTAGAATTCTGAAGTCTCACAGCTATGAAGAGGTGGTGTAGGGATTAGAAATAAACACTCTAGCGGATCTGGCCAGACCCAGCTCATGTCTGTTTTGCTACCCATCATTGTTGGTCCCAGCTAGTGGAGACTGAGCTCCCAGGAAGTTTGGGGCTAGCTGTGCCCTGGAAGAGCTTATAATCCATGGGGAAACAACCGGGAAGAATCAGCCACAACCCAGGACACTCTCTCGGGCCTCGGCAACTAGCCATCCCTGCCTGCCCTTGCCCATCCTAGCCCTTCTCACCCTGGTGCACGTTGACCAGTTACTTGCTTCTCTTTCCTACTCCTCCCTTGAGACAGCTGTGAGTCTGTAACGATCACAGTTGTGTCACCCATGCCTGGCCCAGCATTTTGTATCTAGTAAGTCTTCAACAAATGTGCATTGAATGAAAGAATACATTTCTGAAACTACTTTCACCATGCTTTCCGCATTTTTAAAAGCCTTACTGGCAATCTGTGTATTATCTGATATGGTATTTCCACTTCTAGCAGTTTATCCCAAGGAAATCATCAGACACACACAAAGCCATGTAAATATGGATGTTCATTGCAGAGCTATGCACAATAGTGGAAACTGGAAATAACCCAAACACTAAAGCATTGTGTCAAGCTCTCCAAGGCAGAGCAAACAGGAAAATGCTAACCTAATGATGGGGGGTGAGAGGAAACTGGTCACAAAGCTATGCACGTTATTCTGATTGTTTTTTAAGTAATACAAATACATATCAAAAAGCTGCTCAGGATGGTCACTAAAACATTAACAGTGCTGATTCTTGAGTCACATGACCAATAGTTTAAATTTTCTTTTGTATGCTTTTCTGATTCTTCCAAACTTTCTGCAATGAATAGTGGTCACTACTATCATTGGAAAAGGAATATTTGAGGTTTTAAATGTACCCAACAAGGTAAGGAAAGGGGAGAGAACAGAGGTCTTAGGGTCTGAGGAGTGCATCATTGGTGCCAGGCATCTCAAGGCATCACCTTATCTGACCGTAATTATCCTATTAGCCCTTAGACTCTCTATTCCCACATTACAGATGAGAACACAGACTCAGAGATGAAGCAACTTTCCCCAGGTCACACAACCAGTGATGCTGGAAGCCAACCCAGCTCTGTCTGAGTCCACAGCCCAGGCTCATTCCATCCTACTGCATGCACACATCCCCACACATACTTGGAGTGAAATTTCTTTTTTTTAAACATAAGGAGCTGTAATTCTGATCTTAAAATTTCCAGGTCACAGGGCTTCTAGCCTGGCTTGTTGGTCCTGTGCATAATATATGATGAAAAGCAGGCATGATTCGGTCTGTTGGTGCAGCACTGGACATCTGTCTTCTCAACCAACACTCACAGGGATGCCCAGAAAGTGGGTAATAGAGGAATGAGCCCCTCATCACCTCATAGAGCAAAGACGCTGTACCATCAAGAGGGAAAGTGAGATCAGGTCAAGGATGCTTGATGAATGACACGTGGTTATGCAAGCTTCTCCTGCCCTCCTCCCGAGCCCTTCATCATAACCCTCACATCTCTGCGCTCTGCCTCCTCCAGAAACAGTGAGATTCAGGAGCTACTGATGCCAGTGAGACCAAAGAGTAAATCCAGAGCAGTGAAATCAATTCAGCTTCAAAGACAGCACGCAATTGAGACAGGAGGCTCCCGAATGAGGTCACAAGCTCTTCCAAGTTGACCTGAATGGGCTGCCGGTGCCACTGGGGCTTCACCTGAGATGGTTAGGCTCCTTTGGCTCCTCTCATCTTCCTGAGTTCCCGGCACGGGGAGAAAATGGCTGAAGACAGGCTGCCGGAAGAAAAGAATCGGATCAACTTTTATTTGGTTATTAGAGAGGTAATACAGTTGACTCTTTTTTTTTTTTAGTTATTTTATGGTTGTTCTTGAACAACGCATGGGTTAGGGATGCCAAAAGCCCTCCAGCCATGCAATCCAAATTCCACATATAAAATTTTCTTTTCATTCTCACCTGAGGACACTTTTTTCATTGCTTCCAGAGAGAGAGGAAAGGAGAGAAAGAAACATTGATGCAAGGGAGAAGCGTCAGTGGGTGGCCTCCCGCATATGCTCCTGGACCAGGAATCGAAACTGCAAACTGGGAATGTAAGCGCCCTGACCAGGAGTCAAACCCGCAACCCTTCGGCCGTGGGACAACACTCCAGCCTATTGAGCCACACTGGCCAGGGCAGCACGTAAAACGTTTGACTCCCTGAAAACTGAACTACTAATAGCTTACTGTTGACCACAGCCTTATTGATAACATAATCTATTAACACATATTTTGTATGTTATAGGTATTACATACTGTATTCTTACAGTTGAGTTAGAGAAGAGAAAATGTTACTAACAAAATCATAAGAAAGAGAAAATACATTTACAGGACTGTATTTATTGAAAAAAACTCCTTGTATAAACTGACCTATGCAGTTCAAACCTATGTTGTTCAAGAGTCAACGGGACACACTTTTATTCTTCCGAAAGGATAGAGTGGCCCTCCCACCCTTCTGGTCTCCAGTCTCCTCCTTGGAGGCAAAGAGTCTCCCTAGCTTCTCTTAACTCCTTCCAGAGACTTGCATATATATGCAAAACATATATATTCAATTGACAATCAAATTTAAAATCCACTTCCTCCCCCTCCCCATGATTTTAGACATGTTGAATAAGGGACTCAGCAGCCCTGGGTTTTCATCCTTGCCTTGTCACTGTGTACCACGACTGAACTTTTCTGAGCCTTGCTTTCCTCATCTGTAAAATGGGGTGAAAAATCCCTCCCGGGTTGCTGTTCAGATTAAACTGGATACAAAACTATATAAATGATTCCAATTCTATTTTTTCATACTATAAGTAAATATGGAAAAGGCCTGGGTTACTGTGAGGCAGAAGTGGGTCAATGAAGTAGACACATTTGGGCCCATCCCCAGGCCCCTGAGGGTGTTGCAACTACCCCAGAAGGGTGGCAGACTCCTCTTCAAAATGAATAGAGGCTGCAGGCCTCATGGAAGCAAACCTTTGTCTTCTGGTCTGAAGATGACATCTCTGGCTTGGAGACCTGGGGCCTTGACAATGTTTCATTCTCTGTCACTTGTTGGTCTTGGGGCCACCCTGTCCACGCCCTAGGGTCAAACTTATCCTAAGGGCTTCTTTTAGTTTCTGAGTCAGAGAGGAGCATCTAGGCAGGGCTTAGAAATCACGGGCTGACCTTGAAAGTTATCAATTAATCTCCACCACTCTTCCTGGGGAACTGGAATTCAAGGCCTAGGGGAGGGAATCTGACTAAGACAGCCACAGAGAGGTAAGGGAGTCAGTCAGGAAGACAGAATGGCAGAATCCTTCACAAGGTCGGCCAAGAGCAGAATCTGAAACAGTCTCCTCTGGTGAAGGTCAGACCAGCAGACATTCCACAAGTGCCCCTTTATCTCCTGTTGGGTACAGGTCCCTTTGTGGGATCATTTCCTGTCCTTCCATCTACCCATCTGTTTGTGCCTGCTGAGGCCTAGCCAGAGACTAGTAGCCCTAGCCTTGGCACAAAGCCACATCCTAAGATGAATCAGATTAAGCTGGCTGGAGCCAGTGGGTGGAAGACAAAGGATGTACTGGGGGAGGGCACAGCAAGAACCAGGGCTAGACAGTGCGAAAATGTTGGCCAGCAATGAGGTTGAGTGCAGGCTGAGGGGTCTGAGCTCCTAGCAAGGCTCCCAAAAGTCATGGGGATGCAAGGAAAGGAAGGACAGGGTGTTTCACAGAGACTGGCAGAGTCTTAGACAGAAGAAGGAAGCAATGAAGAGAATGAGACATTTGGAGGTGCCTCAGCCTTGGTTCCAGGGGTTAGCCGCCCCGTGTATATGGGTCTGTCTTCATGCCACTGGTTAGTGCCAAAACTCCCCTCTCCCCCTGTAAGGCTCTGGCTCTTCCCGAGCCAGGGGTTTGGGCTGCTAGTCCTGCCCTTGCCCTCCCCCAAGGCTCCCAGACCCCTGCACCCACAGGAACCACTTGCCTCCAGCCCCAGGGGAAGTGGTCAAGAGCACAGAGTCTGGAGTGAGACAAACTGGGAGTGAATTCTGCACTAGCTGGCTGGACGACCTAAGGCAAGTCACTTCCCCTCTCCAGGCCTCAGTCCCCTACTCTGAAAGAGTGCTACTGGAAGGACGCACCACCCAATGTTACAGGGAAACTGAGAAGTTTAGAGGACAAGAAGGACCAAAAGCTTGGCCCAGAACCTGCCAGTGTCTGGCAAACAGGAGGAGCTCCAGTTCTCAACACAATGGTCAGTGTAATTTGAATTTAAAGGGGACTTTCCAATTCCGGAGGACTCAGGGCCCAGAGCCCATGTCCTCGGTGGTAGGATTTACTGATCAGGGACAAGCCTGGGGAGGGGAGAGAATGTGGAGAAACCCCAGCAGCCCTCAGCATGAGCGGTCTCTCGTGTCCCAGAGCCTGTACACGTGCTGGAGGAAAGGAGGGAGAGACATCCAGCTAAGACAAGAGTGGAGTTGGGGGAGAAGTTCACGTCCCTCTGGCCCCACATCTCCTCTTGGGGCTTAACTGGCGGGCAGGCGGGCGGGGGCGGTGCCTGGCCGGCCTCCCTAGTCTTGCCCGGGAGAGGGGGGGCGGGTCTCCCGGGAACTGCTCCTCCCGTCACTGCTCTAAGAGGCTGCTCCGCAGCAGCGAGCGGGGCCCGAGCTGCAGCCTGAGCCAGCAGAACTGAGCCCAATCGGCAGATACACGGCCGCGGGGACGGCAGCGGCATGACCGGCCACCACGGCTGGGGCTACGGCCAGAACGACGGTAGGCACAGACCTTGGCCGGCCGGGATCCTCTGCTACTCGCGCCCGGCCAGGTTTCCCGGACCCTCAAGTCCCCCACTCTCCTGGCCACATTGGGACCCCGCCTCCCATCCAGCTCCTAGAACCCTGCGCACCTGCCCGGCCCGAGCCCTGGCTCCCCTGCGCCTGGCGCAAAGTCTGCGCTGCGTCCCAACCCGCCCAGCCGCCAGCTGCGCTGTGCCACCTCTTCCGTGCAGCCTCCGACCACCAGACTCACGCGAACCCAGGCCTCCGCTGCCTGCCCCCCTGCCACACACTCACCCATCTCTCGTGGGCCCTGGGGTCAGAGATGGCCTACAGCGGGGGGTGGGGGTGGGGGGGAGCGGTTGGGAAAGAGCGCTGTGCGTGGGTGCGGGATGCGGAGCGCGCACGTCGTGTGTGCAGGAACATCCCGGGAGTCCGGCTCCGCTTTGGAAAGGGTTCATTCAGTGTCCCCAGGACAGAGTGTCCCTGCGGGGGGTGTTTACGCTTACCTGTTGGCAGGTACGTGAGAGAATGGGGCATTTGCATGCGCACGCATGTGTCTGGGTGTCTACATGGAGCAGGGTGTCTGAACACGTCCTAGTGTGCGACGTGGCCCACACCATCCTCCTGATCTGACCTGGAAAATAGCTCCTCAATTCTGCTCTCAGTTTCCTTGGGTTGCAGAAGAGGGAAGAAGGGGCAGAAGGTGAAAGCCCCAGTGCTTGGGTGTGGGTCTGGGGCAGGTCAGTTCCCTTTGGGGCTGTTTCTTACCAAGCTGGTGTGATTGTCTGGGGTAAGGGTTTCCCCTTTTCCCTGAGGTGAACAATGAGGACCCAAGACCCAGGCTACCAGTGTACCCAGGCGCATCAGGTGAGGGTGGAGAGGAGGAGTGCTGGGGGAGGGGCACTCCCATCCCCACTTCTCTGGGGAGAGGCAGTCACTCTGTATGGGGGGGTAGCTGGAGGTTGCAATGGGCCAGAGGGAGTTAGATGCTGTAGCATATCTGCCTCCCTCAGGGACCCCAAGGGCACAGGAGCATCTTTTGGAAGGGCAAACTCCAGACCTAGGTATGCAAAAGGTAGAAAGAGGCATTCAGAAAAAGGCAACAGAGACCACCAGAGATGGAGAGAAAGGCAGAGAAGGGGCAGGTTGACAACCCATACAAGATTATCTTCCACCAGCACCTGCTCCAAGCCAGCTTGTGGGTACCACCCCAGATTCAGAGTCCCCTAACTTCAGCCTTTTTGCTAGTCCTGCCCACCAGCTCTGAGCATCCTATACCCTATAAGCCTACCTCATGGCCAGCCACCCTCACCCAACCAGACCTGGGTGGTCCAGTCTAGGGGCACTGAGGGAGAGAAGGACAAAGGACAGAGGTGCCAGCAAGCGACATACTCACAAGACTTCAAAAATAACCCAATGAGTCTGGGACACGATTCTGAGTCATCCACTGGGGACACAGCTCTGTTGGCACCTGCTGTTATTTTCTCAGGAAAACTTAAGAAGCCAAAAAACAGGGAGAAGCACCAGCCGGCAATAGCTCTAAAAATAGGCTGCACCTCAGGATGTTTCCCAGGGAGATGCTGAGACTCTCAACTGCAGATGGGGCCTCTGGGAGGCAGGTGGTAGGTGCCTGTGGGTGTACACGCAGGTGTGTGCATACGTGTGTGTGTATTTGCATGTGTTTTGCTGTAGTCTCTTAGTGCAGATCTAGGTTTGCATCAGGGGGTCCCTGTGCGAGGGTGCATATGTGTGTGTCAGATATAGTTGACAGGGTGTTTGTGTGTGTGTGTGTGTGTACACATGTGTGTTACTGGGCCTAGCCACTCAAATCCAGTGAGCTCTGGTCACTGTGCATACATGAAAATCTCTGTGAATCTGTAGGCACATGCCTGGGGAGGATGGCTGGGGGCAGTTCATACATGTGCTGTTTGTGTAAGTGCCCAAGTCTATATGTGCACATGCCTGAATGGCTCTCAGGTCCCTCATCTGTGAAATGAGGACCACACTGGTTTCTACTTCACAAGGTGATTGTGAAGAACAAATGCATATCACAGAGACAAAGCCAGGACGGTGAGAATTTCTATTATTGTTATCACAAATGACAATACAAACATTTCTGAGGTACAGGAAGAGGCCTGATACCTGACATGGTCAGGCCAGGGGCTTCAGAGGCCTGAGGGACCTCCTATCAGCTCTGGGTGGTGAGTTTTAGAGAGGTCATTTCGAAGACAAGGAAATGGAGGGTAAGTGGAAGATCGGGATTGGAGCTCCAGACTGCACAGCTCCAAAGCAGGGGCAGAGGTCTGAAAGGATACCAGAGAGACCATCCCCCACAGACACCTTCAGCCTGAAGCCCAGCGATCTGGGATGGCCTGAGTCCTTGCCCTCTCCCCACCTACAGGCCCCTCACAGTGGCACAAGCTGTATCCTATTGCCCAGGGATACCGCCAATCACCAATCAATATTGTATCCAGCCAGGCTGTGTTCTCGCCCAGCCTGAAGCCACTGGAGCTTTCCTATGAGTCCTGCACATCCATCAGCATTGCCAACAATGGCCACTCTGTCCAGGTGGACTTCAATGACAGTGATGATCGATCTGGTAAGTGGCCCCTGGTAGACCCTGGCGCCCCTCCACCTGGGGTCCTAACCCTGTTTTGGGCAGGCTCAGGAGGGGCAGCATGCTGTGGCAGGGAAAGAAGACCCCGCCTCTCACCAACTATGAAGCCATGGCCTGAGCCTCAGTCTCCTTAGGCGTGAAATGGGAGCAATAAGACCTTACTTTCCTCCCTAGATCACAGAGAGAAAAAATGAAAACCTGAAGTGATGTTTGTAGTGCTGGCGTACAGCAGATGCTCCGAAGCTCAAGAAATGCTACTTCTCTTCTTCCCTTCTATTTAGTGCTTTAGGTTGGGTTTGTTTTCACTATACTCCCTGCCCCATCACTGACCTGCTGTGTGGCCTAAGGCCAAACCCTCCTCTCTGTGTGATCTGGCCAAGCCCAGCAGAGAAAGAAGGGAGCTAAAGTATTCTGTGTGCCAGGCTCCTTGCTAAGGTCGCAGGTGGCTCTTTTATTCCTCTCAAGAACCCACTTCTAAGATGGCCAAGCAGAGAATCAGTGAGCCCAAACCAGCCAGGTCTGACTCCAAAGGTCTTCTTTCCAGCCCACATACAACCTCAAGATTGCAACGATCTTGGCCCAGAGATTGGCCAACAGGAACTTGTGGCACTCTTTCCAAGGTCTCTTTGTCCTGGGACCAGAGTCCAGGTTCTACTATGATAAATTCCTAGGCAGAGGCCTCAGGAATACTTCTCAGTGAAGCAATTGTATCTTTATGACCAGGCCTGTGAGGTGTGAGGCATGGGGCGGGACAAGGAAGAAACTTGCTGGTGTCGTGTAAGAAAGTGACAGGAACTCTGCCTACCACGCCCCACCCTCGCCCTAAACACACAATAAAAGCACTCATGGGAATTTACAGTTCAATTAAAAAATCAGGGCAGGGAAGAGGAAGGAAGCCAGATAGGAGTGATTTTAGTTGCTTAGCCCTGAGTTTCCCAGTAGGCTAGGAAAAAAGGGAAAGAGGATCAGTTATAGTTCTTGCTGCAGAAAGGAGCAAATCCAGCAGATACTCAGAAGAGAGACGTAGCTTTCCTGGTACCGGATTCTAAGAAAAGCCTCTCACCTAGAGCTTTGAGGAGGGACATGAGGCTCTTGATGACCCTAGAGTTTATGAAGGAGCAGTTTTTATGTGGCTGTACCTTCTAAACAACCTTCAGAGGGCACTCTTGAGAGTTCAATTCAGATCAGTAGCTCAGTGAAAAGCTACTATATGGGGTGGAGGTGGGACCCAAGGGGTCATGCCTATGGACCACTGACCCAAGGGCTCACTTTCAGGTCTGGCTGGGATTCTCTCCCCTACCAGAATGCCCAGACCAGAGGGGGCAGGAAACCAGTGGAAAGAAGGTGGGTTTGGGAGCCAGATAGTGGGAGCTCGGCCACTCACCAGCTGTGTGACCTTGGGCAGGATACCTAGTTTTCTGAGCCTTAGTCCCACATCTGTCCAATAGGGCTAACAGTGTATCCCCCTCAAGGTCTCTGCGTGGGGGCTGACACCTATGGAGTGCAGAACACACAGTAAGTACACGGTGAATGACGGTGTGTTCTATGGTCAGGACAAAGGGAGGAGGCCAAGGGAACCAGGTTCTGAGACACCATACTCGGGTCCCAGGTAGGGCATGCTCAGAGGGGTGGGTCCCCACAGGCTGTATCAGGGAGCTCAGCCTGCAGGACAGACAGCAGGGAGGGTTAGGCCTCTGGACTGTCCTGTCTTCCTCCTCCTCTTCCCCCTCCCCCTCCTCCTCTAGGGGCCCACAGGGGGCAAGGCCCTGCCCTGGTCACCCATCCTGAAGAGGTCTAGTGGCACTCTGAGCCCAGGGCCGTCACCTGATCCAGGGGCTCACATTCAGGGCTGGCAGGGGCTCCTTCCACTGCCAGATCCCTTTCAGCTAGAAATTCAATCAGTCCCAGAAGGCCTTATGCTTGGCCCCAGTTCACCAGATATCAGGGTGGGAAGTCACAAAACCAGTACAAGTGGGGCCCACCAAAGAGGTTGGGATAGGGGGTGTGTAGTGGAGGTACCTAGGCCTAGCTGCCAGAGTGGGAACCCTCAGGAGCTGGCCTCTGGACAACACCAGATCCTGGGGAGGCAGCATTGCCTGCTGATTAGTGGCTTGGGCTCTGGACGTGCAAAGGAAATGCAGGGTTATATCCTAGCTCAGTGCCTTGCTGTGTGACCTTGGGCAAATGCCTCACCCTCTATGTACTTTGGTTTCCTCTTGTATAAAATAGAGATAATAGGTTCTGTCCCTCATGAGTTACTATGAGGACTAAACAATATAATTCCCCTGACTCCATCCTGAGTCAGAGCTCCAAACAGGGGAGGCCTATTGTCAGTGATATTGGGGAGCTTACAGGCAAGGTTCCAGCTTCTGTGCAAAATTGGGTAGGAATGGGGAGGGTGGAGCGATGTGTTCTGTCAGTACCAGACTCTGCCACCTACAGACTGCCAGAATTTCTGCCCTGGCCCAGCTAAGGGCCCAAAGAACTGAGTGGGGACTGATCCAAGGCCAATTAGCCCAACCAGTTTTTCAAATGAAAAATGGATCCCCCACCCTGGACACTGCCCTGATCCTGGGCAGTCTGGGCTCTCTCACACCGATTGCTATAAGTTCCACTTCTACCCGCAGTGGTGACTGGGGGCCCCCTGGATGGGCCTTACCGACTCAGGCAGTTCCATTTCCACTGGGGCAAGATGCACAACGTGGGCTCAGAGCACACGGTGGATGGCAAGTCATTTCCCTGCGAGGTAAGGGCACTCCTCCACAGGAATCCTTGTACTGCTTGGGGAAGGAGTGAGGGAATGGATAGTCAGGGGTTTGGTGGCTGCCTGGTGTGGGGCTCTGGAGTGAGTGAAGAGGAGCACCCAGGGGCCTTTGGGAGAGACACCCTCCACTTACCCCTAGCATAGGGTCTTCCTCCTGAACTTTGCCCACTGCTGTCCTGGTCTGTGTGTCCAGAAGGAATTTTGTGGTCAAATCCAGTCCCTTGCTAATAAGCCTTCAAGGACTGAGTTTAGCATTCAAGGCCCTGCATGAACTGGCCTTGCAGGGCCTCATCTTCCCCCAACCTCTCCCCACACTGCCCTGCAGGTGGTGAATTCCCTGCTGCCCACACCAGGCTCTTTCATACCTCTAGGCTTTTGCCCATACCTCCAGGTATTCCGCCTGGAGTTCCTTTCCCCAGGGTTCCATCTGATTACCTCCTAATTATTCTTTGGACTTAGTGCAGTGCCATCCTCAGGGAGTGTCACACTGGATGGCCATTAGCTATTTCATAGTTCATGGCAGGCAGGGCCTGAACCAGATTCCTCTTTGGTTCCCTGGGGCTCAGGAAAGGGTTGGGCCCAGAGCAGGGTAGATGCTATGTGTGCCATTTGAGGGCTCCTGGTGGCCACTTGGGATGCTAGGCCTGGGAGGTCCGACAGCCTGACCTTCCTGCAGAGGGGTCTGGAGACTGATGGGAGTGAGGGAAGCCTGGCTCTGAGCCCCTGTGGCCCCTGGGAGGTGCTGAGCCCTGGCTTGGCCTGTTATTAACGCTGTAGCTGCACCTGGTTCATTGGAACGCCAAGAAGTACAGCAGCTTTGGGGAGGCGGCCTCAGCACCTGATGGCCTGGCTGTGGTCGGTGTCTTCTTGGAGGTGAGGGGGCTTTATCCAGGACCAGGGGGGGGGCATGGGAGGCTTGGTACTGCCCCTGGTTCCAGAACACAGTGGTACTGGGCTCTCACTACCCTCTCTCTGACAGATGGGGGATGAGCACCCCAGCATGAACCGCCTGACAGATGCACTCTACATGGTTCGGTTTAAGGTGAGACCAGGGTCCATGCCTCTGACCCAGAGCAGCCTGGTGGGAGGGAGGAAGAGGCTATAGGACGAAGGGTTTCCATTCTGGCAGCAAACCCTCAGTGAGATGAAAGGGGCAGGGCAGCACCTGCAGTATCTGCACCTGACTCCTCTTCACCAGGGTCAGTATCCCCTGGAGTGCCCAGCACACAGACCTGGTAGCCTTGTCTGGCTATAGGATTGATAAGATACTTGTCACATTTGTCAATGGTTGTTGGGCAGGCAGCGCCACTAAGGGCCGCTGAAGGCAAGGGAGAAGACTTGATGGCCAAAGAGCTCCTGGAGCTGCAGCTTTTACATACACGCACATGGGTGGATGGGGTCTGGCCCTGGCTGGGAGATGGCATCTAGGATCACAGACATTTGACCTCAGTTTGCATCAATGGCCCAAGGAGAAGCTTAGATCCCCTGACAGAAGTGGGTGGGGAGGCTGCTGGTCTGGTCATGGCGAGAGGTCCATGCTGATTCCTGGGTTCCCCTGTCCTGCTGCAGGGCACCAAGGCCCAGTTCACCTGCTTCAACGTCAAGTGTCTGCTGCCTGCTAGCCGGCACTACTGGACCTACCCAGGCTCCCTGACGACTCCCCCACTAAGTGAGAGCGTCACCTGGATTGTGCTCCGAGAGCCCATCAGCATCTCTGAAAGGCAGGTGAGTCCTCCAGGTGGAGCATCAGGTGGAGGGATACGGCAGTCAGGGTCTACGCCAGGCAGTATGGCTCTCCCAACCAGCAACCCACAGCCTGTGGTCCCACCACTGAGGCTCCCATCTTTTGTGAATAACCATTTAGATTCTTAGATGGGAGTTACCTTCATTGACAGTGGTTAGGACCAAGACACAGGCTGGGAGGGGAGATCCGGATCCTGGGGCCACACCTACTGTGTTAGAATCTGAATGCTGTATTTTCTGATGTCTTAGCTAGATGGGATTGGAACTGGAACTAGGTGGAGCAGGGTCCAGATTCAGAGGCCCTTTAGTGAGTAAATAGCTGAGGTTGGGGTCCCAAGAGAGAATGAGTAGGGGGACTGGGGATAAGAAGAGGAAAGGACAGAGCTGACTGGGCAGGGTATGCCAGATGATGGGTCTGGGATCGGAGGAAACCATAGCACCCCATCCTGCCCTGAGTTTCTCTTCTGCCTTCTCAAGATGGAGAAGTTTCGGAGTCTGCTTTTCACCTCAGAAGATGATGAGAGAATCCACATGGTGAACAACTTCCGGCCACCACAGCCACTGATGGGCCGTTTGGTCAAGGCCTCCTTCCGGGCCTGAGCAGCCCGGCTGCCCGGCCAGCCACGAAGGCATCATCTTCCCAAGGGCTTCCACATCAGCAGACACCAAACCATCTGAGGCTCTCTGCCTGGGGGGTGCTATGGCGCCGCCTTCAGCTGGCTTGCTCCTTGGCTACCCTACAGGCTTCTCGATAGGATCCTTGAGTCAGGGAACACCCCTCAGCTGCCCTGGGAACAGGAAGGACAGGAGCTGAACAACTTCCAAGCCTGGGGCTTCCTCTGCTCTCCAAGGTCCAAAGGTCCCTGGGAATCTCCTCTTGTCTTCTTCCCCACTGGCAGTGGCAGCAGCCCCACCTTAAGTTCACACTGTGACAGATGAGACTGAGCTTTCTGGGGCAGGCAGCTGGCATTGCCAGGAAGACTCAAGCAATAATTAGAGGTGGGCAGAGCTGCCCTCCTGGCATTACCTCTTCTGCAGGCCTCCGCCATGCACGCACCTCACTGCCCAGGCCATTAAAAAAAGCACTCAGCCTGCTGGAAGTGACATGGCCTTCTCCCTCCAGCCACCTGCTGGTACTGGGCAGGTACTGGCTACAGCTTATGTAGTATCTCGCCTCATCCCCACCCAGCCCCCAAAGCCACCTACATGACAATCCACCCATGCAGTGACTAATAAATACATTCATCCTTGCAACAAATACCCCTTGAGTGCCTGTGCTATTTCAAGTTCTGTTCTAGGCATTGGGGAGGCGATGGTGAATCAAGCACAGTATGTTGGGAGGGACGTGTACTGAGCAGGTAAGTGTTATGGAGAGGGCAGAGCAGGGGTTGTGGGGGCAGAGAAAAGGGGGAGCTTAACCTCATCTAGTGAAGTAACTGAATTCCAAGGAAGAGTGAAGAGAATAACACGTTTGAAGCCAGGGAAGAGCAGATATGCAAGCTCAGAGGTGAGAAAGCCCAGAGTGTTTATGGGGCTGAAGCTCTGGGGGGAGGGCCTGAGACTCTATCCCAGGGCTACTGGGGAGTCATAAAGGGTCTGGGGTAGAGGAAAGGCAGAGCCAGATGTGCAAAGAGGGGAGATCCCTGGGAAGAGTGGATAAGTGGGCAGGAATGGACAGCATCAGGGTGGAGGCGGTGGCCCGTGGCCAGGAAGGAGACAGGGTGGTGGAGGTGGAAATCAGGGGGCTGGATGAGAGAGATTTAGGAGATGGAGCTTATAAGGCAGCATTTGGCTCTCTGTGAGGGAGAGAAGAGTCTGGAGAGTGTCCCTGGGTAGAGAGTTGGGCTTCCATATGGGCTGGGAACCCTGGGGAGGAGCTGACTAGGGGAGATGCACAGCATTTGCAGGCCCCTGGAGAAGAGGATGAGGAAGTAGTGGAACGGTGAGGTCTGAGCTGAGGAGGGAAGTAGAGGGTGGCAGGCTGCTTTGGAGCATCTTAATTCAAGGTGGTGGATGAGAGAGGGGGCCCAGGATGGCTGGAGGACAGCTTTGCCCATGCAGGCACTCCTGGTCTGTTATAGGGGCATTTTCTCTCCTCCTGTTGCAGGTGACCATGAGAAGGGTGGTGTCTGGAAGATGACGTTTTTGCTCAGCTTGGGCGCAGGTAGCGGCAGGGAAGTAATGCTAGTGATACTGCCTCTGAAGGCAGATAAAAGGGCTGGGGCAGATGTCTGGCTGTTTCTATGGTCCTGGAACAGCAATTATCCCCATTTTACAGATGAGGGTGACGAGGCTGGGAGAGGGTAAGTAGGCAAGTGGCAGAGCAGGATTTGAACCTGGATCTGTTCAATAACTCTCCTGCTCTATGCCACAGCAACTGGGTCCAAGGGTGGGATGGGGGGATGGGCATGGAGGTGGCATAACAGACCGGATGCTGCTGGTCCTGCCAGAGACTTTGGCCAGCCTCTCACTGGGATGGTGGCACCGCAGTCCTGGCACCACAAAGGACTTGAGAGATGGGAGCTCCTTTTGTAATAATTATCCCAAGCCTGCCAAGAATCTTCACTCCCTAAACCCTTTCCCTTAATTCATTTTTAAATCCAAACTATTTTAAAACCAAAAGTGGCCTCTTTATGTTATAAGCACAGCCCCAGCATTGATCCTCTTATATCCAAATGAGATGCCCCAGCTGGATCCCAAATGCCTCCTGCAAACCTGGTTTCAAGGGACCCAGGACTGGACCCTGAATCCTCATTTGAGGCTGGGTTGCTTCCTGGTAGTTATGCTTCAGGGCACGAAAGACAAGATGGGCTCTGCTTGCTCCCAAGACTCCAGAGAGGCCATCTCTGGGGAGCCAGGGCAGGTCTCAAAGGGACCTGGGTTGGGGGCCCGGGGCCAGTGGTTACAGTGTGCCCAGTATGTATCCAGGCCCAGGGCAGAGAATTTGCCACCAAAGGAGCCAGGCCCTGGACCCCAGAACAAGAGTCTCCCTTCTCTGGGGCAGACCTCTGGAGATGGTGTGGCTGTGAAGACCTGGCCCCCCAGGGCTTTTGCCTACAAGACTCGCTCCCAACCTATGGTTACCTCCATCGCCACTGCTGCTACAGTGGCCTTGGCCTGAGGCTCCCCTTAGGGCTGGCCAGGGACACCCACCTGCAAAGCCCTCATCTGTGGGGAGAGTGGTCTGTGGCCTGAGCAAGGGTTGGGGGCAGGGACAGAGGTGGGTCTGAGGTGCAGGTTGAAAGGTAACCTAACAGAGTTGATGTCTGGAAGGGGCAACACTGATGCCCAAGCTGACAGGGATGGCTGGCTGCAGCAGGAGCTGGTCTGGGGGTGGGAGGGAGGTCCAATAACAGTATCTGCCCAGCCTGGACATCTTGGGAGCCTCCTGCATCCATGGGTCACAGCATCAGCTCTGAGCCCACCCTCAAAAGCAGCATATATTGATGGTTTATTAAGATTCCAAGGAGAGTGGGGAATGTGACTTTTTGAGCATGGAAGGTTCTGGTGTTTGTTCCACAGTCAGAGGCAGGGCCTGGAGAATAATTCATCCCTTTTTGTGTCTTTGCTCACGATTTCTAGGGTAGATGCACTGGCCTCCACAGCTGGGCATTACACCACATGGCATGCAAGCCCTCCAAAGCTTGTGTCTCCTCTGTAAAATGGAAATGATGTCATGTGACATATATAATTTAAAACTTTCTAGAAGCTCTATTTTATTTTTTTAATCCTCATCCAAGGACATGCTCGGTAAGCCTAGAGACAGGGGAAGAGAGGGAGAGAAAGGAGAGAAACATCCATGTGAGAGAGAAACATTGACTGGTTGCCTCTCACATGCACCCGGACTGGGGACTGAGCCCACAGCCCAGGCTTGTGCCCTGACTGGGAATTGAACCTGGAACCTTTCAGTTTATAGGATGATCCTCCAACCAACTGAGCCACACTGGCCAGAGCTAGTAACTCTACTTTAAAAGGTAAAAAGAAACAAGTATATTTAATTTGAATAATATATCTTATTTAACTCAATTATATCCAAAGTATATTATTTTAACACATCATCAACATAAAAAATTAACAAAGTATTTCACACTTTTTGCATTAAATTGTTGGAATCCAGTATATATTTTATACTTACAACACATCTTGATTCAGACATGCCACATTTCTAGCGCCAAGGCCACATGTGACCAGTGGCTACCATTTTGGATAGTGCAACCTGAAATGATATCACCCTTTGCAGGGCCATCTGCTAGCAGGGTATCCAAGCAGGCTCCTTGTGGGGGCCTGTAGACAGGCAAGGTGGTAGCAGGAATGAGTCAGATCTACTCCAAACCTCTGTCCTCCACAAGGGCAGTCTCGGAACATTTGATGCCAACTTGGTTCTCTCTTTCCTTCTCCAAGAAACCTCCCTAATCCCCACCTCATTCTGGTGAAGAGACTTAATTAGTCTGGGAGGGCTTCCTGGAAGAGGGAGCCAAGGCAAAGTACAGTTGACCCTTGAACAACATGGGTTTGAACTGCATGAGTCCACTAACACACAGATATTTTTCAATAAATATTTTAAGTATATTTTCCTTAATAACATTTTCTTTCCTCTAGCTTATGTTATTGGAAGAATACAGTATGTAAAACATATGACATACAATATATGTGCTAGTCGACTCTTTATGTTATCAGTAAGGCTTCTGGTTAATAGTAAGCTATTAGTGGTTACGTTTTGGGGGAATCAAAAGTTATATAAGGATTTTTGGCTGCCTGGGGGGTCGGCACCCCTCACCCTGTATTGTTCAAGGGTTAACTGTAGCTGACATCCCAGCAGAGACACAGGAGCCTCAGCAGCTCCTGCGAACATTTACCAGACAGAGGGAGGAAGGCCTGACTCTCTCCCAACATGTATGAACAAAGAGGGGATGTATGACTGGAGACACATGGGTCTCCAAGCTCTGGAGGCCTCAGGTATCAGGCAGAAGTGTACCTTTCCATCCAGGGGTGATGGGGAGCCACTGGAAGTCTGGAGCAAAGGCTGAGGGCCTCCTGGAGTGGAAGGAGAGAACTCTCTCTCTGAGGCTTAGAAAGTACTAGGCATCCCTTGGCCCAAATCCACCTTCCAATGCAGGCAAATTCTGGCAGGTGCAATTCATCGGCTCCTCCTGGCCCTTCAGTAGGGACATATGCCTGGGTCCTGGCATTTCCTGGCTTGGCAGTCTGTGAGTCTACTCTAAATCCTTCCAGCTGCAACCCAAATGTTTTTGTCTTTAGGGGCACGAGAGGGTGAGCAGGTAGCTCTTTATCCCCACTGAGCTGCTGTCTTGGGACAAGCACTGTGGGAAAGGCATGGGGACACAGTGATCCCAGGGTCACACGGGCTCCTAGGGGTCCCTCAGGTTTTCAGGAAGGGGCTCTTTCTCCTCCTCCTCTCTCAGCACCTGCTTTGCATGACAAGCCCTTGGTTGCCTTGGGCACGAGTGCCTCCAGAGGGCATTACCCTGTCTCTCCAGTTACCCAGGCCTCCTGGGAAACTGGGGAGTGGGTCCTTGCAGCTGCTGCTGCTCCTGAGTGTTCAGGAATAGGGTTTGGTCGGAGGGAGGGTACAACTGTTTCAACCAGAGGAAGGCATGGCAGGGACCCATTAATCAGCTGTCCAGGGAATCCTGGAGCATCCAAGCTGAAAGAGTTCCGGGTCCAACCCCACTCTACAGATGGACCAGCTGAGGCCCCAGGAGGGAACAGAGTCTGCCAGAGTGAGTTGGTGGGAGACCTAGAATTTATGACTCCTGGCTCAGTGCTCTCCTCTCATCAGGAGAGCCTTACCTATCAAAAAGACCCATGTGCTGAATAATTCCATCATAGAACCTGAAATCCTGTCAACGGAGCTTCAGTACTCAGTTAAGACAAGGTCCCTGATGCAATGCATTCCCCTGGGAGGGGTACAAAACTTAAGGGGGAACAATTTTGTCACCTCCTTTTCAGTCTGCTGTATGACCTCCTCTCTTGGCCTCAGTTTCTACGTCTATAAAATGGTCTATGGGGGCCGAAAGCAGGACTTGAAGTGGGAGGAAAGGCAGGTTTCCGAGAAGAAGAGTCAGGCTGTGACAGAGTTGGGCACAGGCAGCTCCAGATCTCAGGATGTGGGTTACCCCGGATGTCTCCTAAAGTCAAAGGGGCCATAGTGCTGGACCAAAACTGACAGGGACAGATGACTAGAAGAGCCTCCTGACCCTCAGACCTTTGCCCATTAATGTGACAGGAGAATAACTGGGCTGAATTTCCTGCCAGCCCAATGTACTAGGGGCTCTGAGCTAGATTTAACTGACTTATAGAAAATAAAGACATTCCCTGTGTTTCATGTAACCAAGTCCATGAGCTATGACCCACACAGAACAACGACATCTGTACTTCAGAAGTCTGTGTCTGGAAATGCTTTCTCTCCTAGGAGAGTGAGTGCTAGTGATATAATTTCCAGAATATGCGGGTGAGCTGAAAAGATATTCTGGGGACAGCCAGGCCTTTGAAACCCTGGTCCCAGTGTTAGACACAGAAGCCTGTGGCTTCTGGGGGCAGCAAAGGGGAGTGGGAGGAGAGCTCCTCACCGTGTGTGGCTCACATGGGTCCTTTGACCCCGGCTTGGGGGTAGGGGGCCAAGTGCCAACCTGGCTGCTTTAGCTGGCACTGGTGGTGGCTCCAGCAACTGAGCTAGGGGCTCAGGTCAGGGCAGCGGCAAACAGCTTTACAGTCGTTGGGGCTCCTGCCTCCATCTCAGTGTCCTCTGAGGTCAGAGGTCATGCTAAGAAAAGAAACTCCAGGGTCTGGCAGCAGTCAGGAACTGACCAGCCTCAGCCAGTTCACTGAGCCCTTGCTATAAGCTAAGACCCCTAGAGATGGACCCTCAGCACCCGTGGCACACAAGACCTATCCATGTGAGGGGATGCCAGGCTTTGGCTCCTTTTTTCTGCCCCGCTTCACACTGACACGCGGGAGAACTGGGGTTGCAGTCGTGGAAACAGAGAAAGGAAGGGCCAACAGTTAGGGTTCCACTCTCAGACCCAGGGCCCCTCACCCCAAAATCTTTCTACTTTAGTATAATTTCAAACTTACGGAAACATTGAAAAAAAGTAACAATGAATACCCACAGGTTGGTCACCAAGGCTCCCTGTTTTATCACATTTGTTCCCTCTCTTTCTCTTTTCACATATATACATATTTTTGAACTGTTTGAGAACAAATTGCAGCCATGATAGCTTTTTACCTCCAAATACTTTAGTGGTTTTTCCTGAAAACAAAGATATTCTCTTACATAAACAGCACGAGAATCAAAATCAGGAAATTAACATTGTTACATTAGTATTATCTAATCAGCACACCTAATAAAGATTTGGCTAATTGTCCCATAATGCCTTTTGTAACCCCAATAAACTGCAAGGTCAGGCCTTGCACTCAGCTGTCCAGTCCCTTCAAGCTCCTTTTCTCTGAGGCCCTCAGTCTATCTCTACCTTTCCCAACACTGATGTGGGCAGAGAGTACAGGCCCATCGGTAGTAGAATGTCCCTCAGCTGCATTTGTCAGGTGTTTTCTCATGGACAGACTTAGGTCATGAACTTTTCATAGAAACATCCCCCCAATGACCCTGTGCTGTCTTCAGGCACGCGATGTTGATTTGTCCCATTGCTAGTGATGTTAACTTTGCTTTTTTGATTTTGGGGTCTCAAAACTGAAGCATAACATATACACACTTACACAGAACACATACATATCATATACACAGAAAATGCACACACTCAGTGAACTTTCACAATCTGGACACAACTACGGAACCGGCACCCAGATCAACAAAAGTGTGTGCCAGCACCCCCAAACCCCTGTGTTCTCATAAGTTCCTACCTCCCAAGAGCAACCACCAACCTGACTTCTAATAGTGTAAATTACATTCATCCATTTCAAACTTCAAATAAATGAAATCCTTCATTTCAGAATCCTCCTTAGTGTCTGGCTTTTTTGCTCACATTATGTTTGTGAGATTCTCAGAGCTGACTTTTTATAATCAGTGCAATACCTCTCATTATAAACCTTCAATGACAATTAAAGAAAATATAATTCATCTATACATAATTTCAAAAATTAATTTAATACCTTAGTTGTAACATAAAGAATTATTTATACTACAGAGTAAACCATACTTATGTACACGAATAGGTAATTTTTAATAAAGCAATACACGTGTCAGGACGTAAATGCCGGGCACAAGGACACCGAAGATGGGATGAGGTTTTCTGATGTTTGTGCCCATGTACGGAAGCCCCGCCCACAACACGACCGCTGCAAATGCGTTCAGGCAGAGGAACGTGAGTATTGTTGCCTTCATGGCTTTCCTAGATGGTGAACGACTCCTCATAAAATTTCAAACAACACGAAGTACAATAATTTGCTATGTACTAAAACTATGCAAGTGTTACTTTGGGTTTGCGGATCACATGGAACAAGGTTGTAGGTTTGAATAAAGACAAACAGATTCTCTGCCTGTGAAGGTGGGGCAGGGCTCAAACAACGCTTTGTGGTGTGAAACTGCTCTGTAGGACTCCTAGCACCCCTGGGACTTCCCAACTGACAGCGCCCCCAGATACCCCAAATGCTCTTCCAGCAGTACCATAAGTCAAGGGAATGAGAAGAGAGGCCGTCTGGGGAAATCAAAGAACCACAGGGTGGGGGCACTTGAGGAGGACGCAGGGGAGAGGGTTGAACATAGCCTGAAGAAAGTGGGGCCCCAAGGGAGAGCACTAAGGTAGGGCCTCCTGGTGGCCAGCTTCTGGAGTAGCAGGCTGGCATCTGGGGCTAGAGGGCTGGGGACCTTATGGGAACCTTGCTGCCTGTCACCCAGCTCCTCTCCAGAGGATGCCACCAAGACCTACACTTTCCTGGGCCCTGCATGTACAATAGACAGTGGGGGCCCTGTCAACCACAGCCCCAGTGGGGACCTCCATGGGCTGAAAACCCACCTAAGCCACACACCAAAAGGATTATGGGTCCCTGACATGATAAAAATAATACAAAATGATATTAAACTGACAGGTAACTACAAAGAAGGTAAGCATAGTCCTGATTTCTCTCATTATGCTTTTATTTTAATAAAATATTGAGTGACAAATTACTTGGAAGCACCTTCCTTTGTGCCCCACAGAACACACTTCCATGTGACTGTGGGGTGACCCACCAGCAAACACAATCCACGGACTGATTGACTCATTTTATCAGACCCAAGACCTCTCTGAGGTGGGTACCATTCTTATCCCTATTTTGTCAATGAACTATGAAAACACCTGCTCCAGGCTGTATAGCGGGAGTTGCCTGGGCCAGGACTGGCCTACCTCAGAGTCACGCCTGAGCCACCACTCTCTAGGTCCCTGAAGGTGTTAGTCGGCCTATCCCCCCCTCCTCCACTGACAGTGCTAGTTCCTAATGTTAGTGCTAAGCACTGTGGAGGGACACGCACACATTCCTTCCACTAGCTCTGGGAAGTGAGATGCTCAGGTACTTCTTGCAGTGTGTTTACTCCCTCTCGTGGCCATGTGTGAAGCTGTAGTTTGGTCTCTGGTCCACCTTAGCCAGCCAGCCAGCAGCAGCAGCAACAGGGGCCCAGCCCAGCTGTACTGGGAAAGAATCTGCCCAGGTTATTGATTGTCAAAATATCTGAATAATTTTGCTGTTGTGATCTTGCTTTCCTGGCACAGAAAACTCTCGCTTCCTCTGTTGTCCAGGGCTGCAGCACTGGGCTGAGCAGGCAGCCGGTCAGTGCCACTGAGCACCATTGGACTCCTGGGCAAAGGGCATGCATGGAGGGCCGAGGCTGTGGCCCCACCATTCCCCAAAGTTATAGAGAATGTAGGAAGGCATTGCAGGCTGGGGACCAGCAGGGACAAAGTCTCGGAGGTAGTTATATGGAACTGAAGGTTAGTGTGGGGAGAAAAGTTAAATTAGCTCTTGCTGGTGTGGCTCAGTGGATTGAGCGCTGGCCTGTGAACTGAAACATCACCAGTTTGATTCCCAGTCAGGGCACATGCCTGGGCTGTGGGCCAGGTCCCCAGTCAGGGGTGTGCGAGAGGCAACAAATGATGTATCTCTCACACATCAATGTTTCTTCCCTCTCTTTCTCCCTTCCTTCCTCTCTCTCTAAAAATTTTTCTTGTTTAAAAAAAAGTTGAATTACATTTAAGCCAGGCTCCATCATAGCCTGGGGATTGGGGGTGCCCTGATTACAGCCACGGCTCCCAGTCCTTCAGACCAAAATAGCTCCTCAGCCAAGAAAAGGAGGGCAGCTTTGCCTTAACACCCACCATGTCCTTCCCCTGTCCCCATTGTGGAGCCACCGTGCAGCCCAGGGGAGGTGTCTGCTCCCACAACATACATTGAAATGGCTGCCCCTCTTCGGAAGAAGAAGAAACAGAGGCTCTAAATTCAGCTGAGGTCCCTTGCCCAAGTCATGTATTCAGTAGTGGCAGTGTTGGGGTCCTCATGCCTGTCTGACCCGAGGCCCAGCCTCTGAAACCACATTACATGGGTGCCCCGTGCCAGAAGAGGTGTTTGCCTTGGAAAGCAGGTATAAAAATTCTCGGGGGCTTGGCACTTTGTAAATGAGCCCCCAAGCCACCGTGCCACCTTGGTAGTCCTCCACAAGAAAGAAAAAATACCCAGTCCATGAATTCTCAGGCTTCTATGAGAAGTGAGGTGTTCAGGTGCAGGATCTGACTGCCGTCATTGACTGCCTAGAATATATTTGTTTTTCTGTGAGTGTGTTTGCAATGCAGTAGCCCTGCATGTCCATTGGGGGACAAGTTCAGAAAAATTGCATACATTGTTAGCACCCATGGAGATGAAGGCCCTATTTAAATTATAGTCTTTACTTAAAGATGGCTAAACAAAAGCACAGTAGGGTGAGAAAGTACCTGTCTTCCCTGGAGTAGCATACAAGAGCTCTTCCTCTGGATTTGGAGAAACCCAAACTGATCCCTCAGGCTGTTAAATGTAGATAGGAAGCTTCCAGGTCAGCCACAAGCTTAAAAGTAGATCCCCAGGGAACCTGGGGAAGTCAGTTCAGATCTCTGGATTTCATTTTGCTCTTCAAAGAATGGATATATAGGCATCTCACGGGTTCTGCCAGGTATGACTGGATTTTATAGCAAACAGGAGCTTCGTAGTGAAATGTCTGGCACTGCTACAATAAATTTGATTGAATTCCTTTTACTGCATGATTTTTCAGTGCCTTGGCTGAGTCAGTGTTCATTGCGAACCTCTTCCAGTGGTGGGTGGTGGGTGGTGGGGATGTGCCCTTTTCTCTCAGAATGTTTTCTGGAGTCATATTCCAGGGAATACACTTTAGGAGAGCAGGAGTGAGGTGCTGTCTCACGTCCCTTCCAAGCTCCGGCCCGAGGGTTGGAGATGGGACAGGCAGCCCGGCCATAAAATCTGAGCCCTTCCCTTGGCCCACAGGGTCAGAACCTTTGTCCCTGCTGTCTTCCCTCGTGGACATGCTTTCTCCCAGATATTGCCAGGGTCACACCCTAACTACCTTCAGATCTCTCTCCAAAGCCTGTCTTATCATAGGAGCCTTCCCTGATCTCTCCAATAAAATAGTACTCTGGAGTTTTCCCAGCCGCGTCCTCTTCCCAGCTGCCTCCCTTGCCCCAGAACAGTCCACAGCCCAGTGTGCTGTGCCTTTTTTCTTCTCACATGTATGTGCAAGTGTGTAGCACAGACACTATTGGAGTTTTCTGATTATTAAGTTCATGCTGCACGTTAACAGAATCTTTTTAAGAAAATGGAAAGGCCAAGAACGAACATTCCTACAGAGTTCCGTGACCCAGAGAGAAGCACTGTCCACTGCTGGCACATGTCCTACTAAACTTTGCTCGCAAAGAGGCATGCACAAAGGGCAGGGAGGAGAAGAAGAAATGCACAAATAAATAATTGCCGTTCGTATCAAAAGGCCCTCTCTTCTTTGTTCAGTCTGTTCTTCCCATCTGATGCTCTATCCTGGCCAGTAGCTCCTTCCGGACCTTTTCAACCCCACACTAGGCAGCCAGTTAGGTGCTGGGAGCTGCTGCTCAGGCTGAAGTGCTGGCACTTCACACCCCCCACCCCAACCCCTGCATCCAGCCCAGGGTGCCCACAGGTACCCTCTTGGAGTTGCTCCTGGGCCTGAAATGGGAGCCCCAAGCACTTGGAGCGGGGTCTCCCCAGGAGGGTCTCGGAGAGGCCACTGGGTACTCAAAATGACCTGGAGAACTACATTCACGGGGCAACACACTCTGTGCCCATGATAGCCATTGCTTGTCGCTCAAGCCTGTGATGTGCCCACACTTCTGGGGGCTCCCTCCCAACTCCTTCTTGCCTCCTCTTCCCCACACCAAACCCCTAGAGCTGTTCTACTCCTCTCCACACTTACTTTCAGGAAAGGATATGAGTCATTGGCAACTAGGAGTGTGAATGACAGCTGCAAGGCCTACACAGATGCCCTTCTCAAGTGGTTCTAGTTATATAAGATATGCCAGATGGAGCAATGTAAATGCATGTTTAATGTAGAAAACTTGTCACGCTTACCTTTGACTCTCTCTCTCTCTTTAAGATAAATAAAAAGAAGTAGAATTAGTGGATCAAAGATCTGTCCAGCCCTGGCCAGTGGCTCAGTTGATTGGAGCTTCATCCTGTACACCAAAAGGGTCATGGTTTCAATTCCCAGTCAGGCCACATACCTAGGTTGCAGGTTCAATCCCCAGTTGGGGTCCATATGGGAGGGAACCAATGGATGTTTCTCTCTTACAACGTCTCTCTCACAATGTCTCTCTCTCTAAGATCAATAAACATATCCCCAAGTGAGAATTAAAAAAAAGATCTGTCCATCAGGTACCCTCAGTTCATTCTCCCACCTGCCAAGGTAGCAATGCTCACTCACCAACATTAGGTATCAAGCGTGTCTCAATATTTGTCAGGCTAATTGACAAAAATCAGCATCTCATTTTAATTCACATTTGTTTGGTTTTGAGTGAGGCTGACCATTTTAAAATATTTTCCCAGAAAAATGACAGCTGATCTGCTGCTCTCCCTTTCTCAAGGGAGAAATAAATTCTTTTCCTTTTTTTTTTTTTTCTTTTCTCGTAAGAGCTTGATTCAAAGAAGGCTTCAGAGACCAGATGGGGCTCTTGAGTTGGCCATCACATCTCGGGTGACTGAGCTGGTTATAGTCTTTAAACAAAAGTTCCAGTACACACAAAATCCTCAAGGGTGCATTTTTACTTTGGAAGTAGCATGTATGTGGTAACTTAGGGAAACTCTGTGGTTTCAGACTTAGTGATGTAATTTTTCTCAGGAAAGTGTGCTAGGGTCAGCCATCTGTGTGTCTCTGGCAGTTGGCTCAGAGCCTGACACCCTGTAGGTGCCCATACATGCCCACAGACTCAGTGATTACACTGTGCTGCTCTATCCTTAGGGACGACCCTCTGTAATCCCAAATAAACTATCGGTACGAAGACATTTTGTACCTGTGGACGAAAATGAGGTGCTACAATAAATCATAAATTGCTAATTGGGCCAATCACTCAAAGCACATAATCATCTAATCCTTGCTTTCTCCCATCCTCATGGATTCTTCCTTACATTCCCTCATTAATTTTAAATGCATAAAAGAAATTGTGAAATGGTTATTCTCAGGAGCATTTGAGATCTTGTTCCTTGACATACATCATCAGTATTAGCTCAACTAAACTTACTAAAATTCTCTACAGGTTTGTACATTCTTACCTTGACAGTCCCACTTACTTAGAATTCCTTAGAGTTATTTTTAGTTTGAGTCTGCTACAGCCCTCTCCAGATCCAGGAAGAGAGATCTTGTAAATTCTGACTTAATGGTAGTACTTCTGGCAAGGGCCAAGGGTGAGTGGCACTATAAATATCATACCAGGGGCAAGTCTGACAAGAGCAGTTTTATGGCTGGCATGTCCTTGGGTCCAGGTGGGCTGGCCAGGCTCCCCAAGTAAGCCAGTGTGTCTTCCTTCTGGAAGACCACATTCTCAAGGTTCTAAGCGGCCTTTTCTGGTTATCTCCTATTTTCCTTTGCTTCTGGGGGAAGGTTACACTTGACTTAACCACAGTTAGTAGAAGAGTTCTATTAAAGCAGTTTGTAAGGAAGAAGGTGAAAACTGAAATCCCACAATGGAAAGAACTGAAGGAATAAGTACTTGGTGCCATGGTTCTCAGCCTTTCTCAAACTAGCAACCACTAACCACTTGTGGAAACTGTCAGTGCTCAGGCCAATGTAATTGTCAGTTCAAGGCCCCATGGTCAGTGGGGAGCCAATGAAGACTTTAGAAGAGGAACCTGAGTTCTAGAAGGGTCACTGCCTGCTCTGTAGAGGAAGGATGGCCGAAGCCAAGTTGAAACTGGAGGTGTAGAGACCAGACGAGAGGCTTGGAGTAGGGTGGTAGAGTAGATGGACGCAAACATCTGGATTGGAGAAATATTTAGGGAATAAAATGAGCAGTATTAAATAACTGACAGGGGAATGGGTTGGGGGGAGGGAGAAGGAGGAGCGGAGGTAACTCCCAAGCTTGGCTCTTTAGGTAGATAATGGGACCACTACGGGTAAGAGGAGGAGGGGAAAGCTGATTTGGCAAGAAGATGAGTTGGGGGCAAGTTGTGTTTGAGGCACAAAGGGGCCTCCGGCGAGAGGTGTCCCAGTGGTTGAATATAAGGATGTGGTGTTTGGGAGGAGTCTGGACCGGTTGGCACAGAAATGGAGAGGAAGTGGTAGCAGGGGTGTCCAACCTTTTGACATCTCTGGGCCACATTGGAAGAAGAGTTGTCTCGGGCCACACATTAAATATACAAACACTAACAAAAACTGATGAGGAAAAAAAAAGTGTGTTGGGGGAGGGGGTTAAGTAAATTTGAGATTTTGTGTTGGGCCACATTCAATAACCATCCAGAGCCGCATGCGGCCCGCAGGTCGCGGGTCGGACACCCCTGCTAGGGTATCACAAACAACAGCAAGGAATTGGAAACGTTACCCGGTTTCAGGTATGCAGAGTTGGGACGGTCAGTAGTGGAGTACTCAGCCATATCAAATATATGATTGCATGGACCCGTAGCCCTACTTTCAACCTACTCTGGATCAGAGCCCCGCTAGGCGAGGAGAGGGTAAGTGGGGAGGAACCGGATTTGGCCCCTCCAGGTCCTCCCCTTCTGCCCGCCCTCTCTTCCTCCCCAGCCATTGGGCAACTCTCCTGTCCGTCAAGGGCCCGCCTCCGTAGATGAACCAATAAAGGCTGGCGAGAGGACGCTTCCTTCTCGAGTTGCACACGGAGCTTACAGAGGTGAGGTCGGGTGGTGGCAGCGCGGCACTCTATGCAGGCGTGGCGCGACCGGGACCGAGCCCCGCGGCAGAGGCGCAGGCAGGTGAGAGTAGTGCGGAGGTCCGTGGTTGGGAAGGGGACCTGCCCGGGTTATGGACGCTTCTGACCCCACCTGGCCTGGCCAGCGTCTGGGCCTCCCACGCTCACGGCATCGGCTCAGGTGATGGGGTGGAGAGCGGAGTTAAGGTGAGGCGAGGTGGGGTGAAGGTGAGGTGAGGGGGCGGGCCCGCAGACGGCTGGGAAGAGCTGGGCTCATAGCCATGGTCATCCCACTCGCGCCACCGCCACGTGGGCTCGCGGCTAGCCAAGGACCCTTGCTGCGTACCGAGGCACTAGCTAGGTACTTTGCCCCTCGTAATAGCTCTGAAAGCTTAGTGTCTCGACTGAATCGCCCGGTTTTACAAGCTGGGAAGCTGGGGTTTAGGGACGTGGCCGCGCTCGGTTTGATGGAGGGCCGGCCAGGGTGGACTCAGGAGACCGCCCCTCTTATCTATGAGAATGTGGGTCAGCGACTTGAACTTGGGACCTGTTTGTTTCCTTTGAGTACGCGAAATTGTTTGGATCTGGGTTGCGGCAGACAGCCTTTCGTGGAGCCCCGATGCCTGCCTGGCTTTTCTGCAAGGCTGCGGAGGGGGGAGGCGTCCTCTGTTCACCCTGACCCCCTGCTCCTGCCCCAAGTTTAGCGGGGTGGACTGGGGGGGAAGGAGGACGATCCTGTCAGTTCTGGGAGCTCTTGGACACACCAACAGGCAACTTGGGGAGGGCAGGATTCTTAAACAAAATCAGAAAACACGTGGGAAACGCTCTTTCTCCGGGGTCACCCTAGAAAATAGGAAGTAGGAAATAGAGCAGGGTTTTTGTTTGTTTGTTTGTTTTTGTCTAAGGAAAAATACCACCAAAGGCTGTTGAAGGTGCTAGGAAACTGCTTCATGCCTTTGCTGAGGCAGATGTGAACCTTTTAGAAATTAGTTTGGCAATTCATCTACACCCTTTGACCTACTAATTCCTCCTTTGGGAAGTAAGGAGGATAAAATCTAAGTAGAGAAAAGGTTGATGGACAAGGCAGTGCAGTTTGGTGTTTTATCAATGGCTGTGGAAATGACCTTCATATCCCCAACAATGGAGAACAGTTAAATAAATTGTGATTGTTTATACCAAAATGGGATATTACACATCCATGAAATGTAATATCATGAATAAAATGCTCTTAACAGGAAAACTGGATTCAAAGTTGTGGTTACAACTATATAAAAATGTATACAGAATGACTAGAGGATAATACACCTAATGATAAAAGTAATTACTGCCCCTTTTTTTGGAGCAGAAGGGTCATATTTTATTAAATCCTCACAACACTTAGAAGATGAGTATTCCCATCCCACCAATGGACAACTGGAGCTCCGACACTGTGTCTGATGCCAAACAGCTAGTGTTAGACCTAGTATGCAATGGGGCCTTTAAAAATCCACACTTAGCCAATATTTAAGGACTTGTTGTGTGCCAGGTACAGGGCTGGGCCCTGGAGAGCCACTGGTAAGGCATCCATGGTTCCTGAATTCATGAAGCGTAGTGGGAAAGCAGAACACTTAGAGTCTGCTGGGGGGAGTGAGCGCAGGAGCTAGATGCTGGGCTCTAGCAAGGGAAAGGATGTGGGAAGGAGAGGAAAAGGGTCCCTGGGCCAGCTGTGAGGAATGAGTGAGCTCCATGGGGAAGCCCACAATGGCTCTGTAAGAGTGGGGAGTGTTTACAAGCCCTGTTTTTCACATTTTCTGGGATGTGTTTATTTGTTATAATGAGAGGTACAGAGATGTGCTTAGGTATTTTGAGTTTAGTCAACTCTTTTAAATAGTTCACCTTAAGTGACTTTTGTTCAGGGTAATAGCAAATTAAATGTTTTCAGAAGCCATTATTATTGAGAAATTAAATTTGAAACTTTTTAAAACTCTTTAATTTTCAGGTTTAAAAAAAACAACCCTTTTGCTGAAGGAATACACTTGCTGGTGTAGTTTCAGAATGTCAAGTACTGTGTCCTACTGGATCTTAAGTTCTGCAAGGAACAGCATTGCCACATTCCAAGGGGGCAGGCATTTATATTCAAGGTATGCCTCAACTAGGAATAAATCAAAATGGACGCTCTTTTCCTGGGCACCAACCACCCTAAAAAACAATGCCCGATGTGGTAGCTTTGCTCTGCCAAAAGCCTACAGACACACATCAACAGAGGAAGATGATTTCCACCTACAGCTCAGCCCTGAGCAAGTAAATGAAGTGCTACGTGCTGGTGAGTCTGCCCACAAAATTCTTGACCTCGTCAGCAGAGTCCCAAATTCGGTGTTGAGGTTTGAGAGCAACCAGCTGGCTGCCAACTCCCCAGTGGAGGACCGGCGGGGTGTTGCCTCCTGCCTGCAGACCAACGGGCTGATGTTTGGCATCTTTGATGGACATGGTGGCCATGCATGCGCTCAAGCAGTAAGTGAGAGGCTCTTCTACTACGTGGCAGTGTCATTAATGTCTCAGAAGACCTTGGAGCAGATGGAGGGAGCAATAGAAAGCATGAAGCCCATGCTGCCCATCCTACAGTGGCTCAAGCAACCAGGGGACAGTATTTATAAGGATGTCACATCAGTGCATCTTGATCACCTCCGGGTCTACTGGCAGGAGATGCTTGACCTGCACACGGAAATGGGATTGAACATTAAGGAAGCATTAATGTATTCTTTCCAGAGACTGGATTCTGACATCTCGCTGGAAATCCAGGCCCCTCTGGAAGATGAGATGTCAAGGAACCTTTCTCTCCAGGTTGCTTTCTCTGGAGCCACAGCTTGCATGGCCCATGTTGATGGGGTTCACTTGCATGTGGCAAATGCTGGTGACTGCCGGGCCATTCTTGGAGTCCAGGATGATAATGGCATGTGGTCCTGTCTGCCCCTTACCCATGACCACAATGCCTGGAACCAGGCTGAGCTGTCACGACTAAAGAGAGAGCATCCTGAGTCAGAAGACAGGACGATCATTATGGACGACAGGCTGCTGGGTGTCCTCATGCCCTGCAGGGCTTTTGGGGACGTGCAGCTGAAGTGGAGTAAAGAGCTGCAGCGCAGTGTCCTGGAGAGGGGCTTTGACACTGAGGCCCTCAACATTTACCAGTTCACCCCCCCACACTATTATACTCCACCCTACCTGACTGCTGAGCCTGAGGTCACATACCACAGGCTGAGGCCCCAGGATAAGTTTCTTGTGCTGGCCTCAGATGGCCTATGGGACCTACTAGACAATGAGGATGTGGTGAGGCTGGTGGTAGAGCACCTAAGAGAAGCAGGTCGACACAAGCCAGACCTGGCCCAGAGACCCACCAACCTGGGACTCATGCAAAGCCTGCTGCTGCAGAGGAAAGCCCAGGGACTTCACTCTGCCGACCAAAATGCAGCCACACGTCTGATCAGGCATGCCATAGGGAGCAATGAGTATGGAGAACTGGAGCCGGAGCGGCTGACCGCCATGCTGACATTGCCAGAGGACTTGGCGAGGATGTACAGGGATGATATTACTGTCACTGTGGTGTATTTTAACTCAGACTCAATTGATGCATATTACAAGGGAGGTTAAGAATTTCCCATCCTATTGCCAAGGTTAACTTAAATGTTCTTCTAAGACATTTTCACTTACTCTTAAACTGGCTATTCAAACCTTACTGTTAAAAGGGCAGTCAGGTATTGCCTGCTTAATAATAAAGTAATGTGAGGGAAAAAAAACAAAACAGCCTAAGTTTAAAAACAATAGCAATGATTTCATGTCCCTGTGTGTTTTGGTCACGTCTTCTGTGCAGAGAGGACAGAACACAGACACAGAGTTGGCTTGGGCTCACGTAGCCCAAATCCTTTTATAAAGACCCGTGAAACTATCCGTCTGAGCCTCCAAAGGGTAAATTTAATGATGATTCTAATCATATGAAGAACTTCAGGATCTTCTGAGGTTTTGCTGCAAAATCTACAGACTTGATAATCATCCTCCTCAATTCACAATCATGGACTTCTAGACTATGAAAGGGGGTTTGGTTGGTTTGTTTTTTTAAATTGCTAAGACCTAGGTTTATGAAAGATACAGAACACTTGTCTGTGCAATATTCTGTTTTTGTGATTCTGCTTGTGAAAACCTTTTGTAATGCCGCCTTCTAGTTCTATTTTAGTTTATTTGAAAATGGAGTCCTCACACTTGCAAACAGGCCTGCTGTCAACATTCTTGGAATGACCCATCTTGATTTTCAGCTGAGGGTGAGAGGGCCGAGGCCCCTGGGCCGGTGGAATTTACTCATGCAGCTTTGTACCTGCCCCTGAGTCCTACCACCTGAGCCTTGGGGCCACACTGGGGGGTAACTTCTGTCTCCGCCTGAACTCCTGGCCTTTCCTGCATTAAATAATATTTTCTCCAGGGTTTAACCCTCTGGAAATTTAGTCATGGCACTTAACCTTCCTTATTATACCTCTCAAACAGTCTTCTGTTAATTCCTGCCTTTCGGTGCTGAACTTCCTCACCCTGCTGCTTCTAACTGTAAAGAATACTTGCATTTCAAATGGTTGCGGGGAAGAAGAAAACATGATCGATCTCCTGGTGCCAGACACTTAGGCAGCACTGGCTTATGCAGTGGATTATAGACTAAAGATTTCACCTGCATTGGGAGAAGTCAAACAGGAAGGACCTGAGAATAGTCACTAACCGAGGCCCCCTGTTGGGGAGGAGAGCAAAGGGAGATTTGTCAGGTGGGACACTTGTTCCTAGAATGTGGAGTAAATCACATTGTTACTCCTCAGGAACTGGACCATAGATGACAGCACAGGAGTTGTGGCAAAAATAAATGTAACCTGTAATGGCTTCTGTGGGCTGCACAGGCTTGTGTCTATTGGAAAATTCAACCACGTGGATCCTTTTTGGGCGATGAGTTTCATGTTATGAATTAGGTGGCATTTAAACAACAGGAAATGTGTCCCTAAATGGAAACCCAAATATAAGCCCACAAAAACTGACATTTTTATCTTCCTGCACTATATTAGTTGATCTTTCTCTTTATCTCACCTCCTTGGTGCCATCCACTGAAGGAAAAGCAAATAACTAGAACTAGGATTGACTCCCTCATTTTTGTCCATGTCCCAGTGACAGTCATTGAAGTGTTGGGATACTTCTAGCTTGGGGACATTTCCCTGTACATTTTCCAGTGCAATTGGTTAGTGATACAGCTTCATCTAAGAAATTCTCTTTTGAGTGCTTAAGCTTTGGATCTTTTGGGTTTTTCTTTAATTGATTTCTTTAGGGAGAGAGAGAGAGAGAGACACCGGTTTGTTGTTTCACTTATTTATACATTCATGGGTTGATTCTTGCATGTGCCTGACAGGGGACAGAGCCTGCAACCTTGGCACATCAGGGCAAGGCTCCAACCAACTGAACTACCTGGCCAGGACCAAGCCTTGGTTCTGAAGCCATTATTATTCCTTCTAATCTAGCTCTTAACTCAGAAATAAAATGTGAATCACTACCATTCTGCCCACGTGAAGGTTTGTTGCTAGAGCGGAAGACTGCTTGTCCAACAACCTTTGGTCTTTATGCCCGCTAAACCCTGGCACACCCTCAGGGCATCTACCTAAATTACAGAGTCTGAGTCCTGTTTTGCATCTAGCATGGTCATAAATGTATCTGATTCAGTAACCTGTGGGACAGCTGAGAGAATACAGACTTCCCAACTGTTTCTCCAAGTGTGTCTGTTTTTTCTCTGCCTAATAGATTTCCTGCTTTCTAATTGGTATATTGAAAGGAGAAAGGCCAGTTTAGTCTGCCTTTTTCCATTGAACTCCATCAGCTCTTCCCATTAATGCTTGAAGGGGTACCTCCTGGTTAGACCCCAATGTGCGTCTCTCTGACCACAGTTCTGCTGTCATTGGCAGACCTGTTGTGCAGGGCCAAAAGTCACCAGTTTGATTTCTGGTCAGGGCACATACCTAGGTTGAGGATTTGGTCCCTAGTCGGAGCACTTACGAGAGGCCGACTGATGTATCTCTCTCACATCGTTGTTTCCCTCCCTCTATTCTTATTCTCCCTCCCTTCCCTTCTCTCACTCCTGCGGGCACATGGGCTACTGCCTGAGGCCGTGGGGTTGAGAGGGTGTTGGTGGTACTTGTCAGGTCTTCCAAAGCATTCACCGCTCCTTTTATAACGAGACTTCTAAAATGAACTAAAAAAAGTATGCTTTGGGGCTTTAATTACATATTTATTATTTTAGGTAAGAAACTTAGGTAATAATTGACCTAATTTAGGTATTTTATATGTAAATAAAATATGTCTGCTGATTCTAGGGATTGGTCAAAATGGAGAAGATAAGGAAGATGGTATTAGTTCTAAATTCAAATTAGCATGCTACGTCAAGTTACTTAGATTCATTTTTCTGAGATGTTAATTATAACATTAAAGCTAATTTATTATAAGAAAATGTAAGCTCTGAGGTGTGTTAACATTGTAAACATTTCTCTCAGAAGTACGATTGGCCCGAAAGATCCCTGGTCTTGGGCACACTGGGTATAAAGTTCAGGTTAGACATCATTGATTGGCACCTTTTATATAGAAATGAAATATTAACAGTTCAAATGAGTTTAAAAAAAGAGCAAATAATTAATTATAGACAACAAGAAAATGTGTTCAGAATGAGTCTGGCTTGAGTCTTGTCCATGGGCCTTTGGCAATGTATATTCGTTGATAGTTTGGGGGAAGCTTAACTTCCCAGGTTAAACCAGAATGTCCTGGAACTGAGCCATCCTAGCTGCATCTTCAAGTGGTTCGTTGTCCCCAGAATGTGACTCTTTCCCGTGACAGAAAAGGCCCCTGTGTAGCTTTGGAGCTGGACTATAAAGACTGGTGGTACCGCTTGTCCTGCCAGCTGCCATGTGACTGGGCTGAGGCTCTGTACTCTACACCTCAAGCACCTAACCAGCCAGCCTCCTGGAAAATAGTTCCTTAGTCAAGCATTAACTTGGAAAAATTATTAACCATGTGCTTTATATTTACTGACATTTGTATTTTAAGCTGTGTACCAGTGTTCATATTTGACATTGATTTTCTAACCATTAGAGAAATTTAAATGAAACTTGTAAATAAAAGAGGGAAAATGCCGTTTCGTTTCCTTTGGTTTGAATATTATTTTTTAGGTCTTTGCGGCACTTGGTGAGGCCAGCCCTGGTTTCACTACCTTTATCTGGCCATGGATGATTTTTGTCTGTTCAAGAATCCACTAGGAAAAAAAAGAATCTACCAAAAAGACAAGTTTTCTCTGCAAATTTTTGGTGGCTGCTGGCCACACAGGAAGTCTTTAGTGTTAACCATGTATGTGGGGACCTGAGAAGAAAAGAAAGAAAGAAAGAAAAGCAAGTGAAGGCCTTTGTTGTGAGGGTTTCCGCACACTCAGCTCTAAGGCCTGTCTGCTGGGATTTCATATTATTCAAGTGAGCTCCTTAAATCTTAAGTTATTCATTAATTTTTTAAAGATTTTTTACTTATTTATTTTTACGGAGGGGAAGAGAAGGAGAAAGAGCGGGAGAGAAACATCAATGTGTGGTTGTCTCTTGCATGCCCCTCATGGGGACCTGGCCTGCTATCCAGGCATGTGCCCTGACTGGGAATTGAACTGGTGACCCTTTGGTTTGCAGGCCAGCACTCAACCACTAAGCCATACCAGCCAGGTCAATTATCCCTTAATCTTAAATGCAGAGCCAGCTTTGGGGAAAAGTCTAGGCAGCTACCTATAGTTAAAGACCCCCTCCAGGCCTGACTGATACGGCTCAGTTTTGAGACATTGTCGTGCAAAGCGAAGCAGAGCAAAAGGTTACCAGTTTGGTTCTGTACAAGAGGCAACCAATCAGTATAGCTTCCTCACATGGTTGTTTTCTGTCCCTCTCTTCTCATTCTCCCTCCCTTTCCCTCTCTCTTTCTAAAAAAAAGAAAAAAAAAAAAAAAGCCTCACTCTATCTCACCCCCACTAGAGGGATATAGCTCATAAGGACTGCTCTAATGGATGCTTCTTAAAATGAAAATACATTATTGTTAATACTGTTATTAACACTAGTCATTAACACTTTACTGTAAGTTAGGGTAGTTACATTGAGCCTTGAGGAGGAGCAGATTTGGGGATAGAATGGTGGAAAAGGGAGTGTCTAAGGTCTGACTTGAGGAGCTATTTCCCTCCTTTTTTTTTTTTTT